>JAMQGT020014911.1:7500-162627 GCA_024447675.2 Pterophyllum scalare | reverse complement strand
TGCTGGCCTTGGTTCGTTGGCGTATTGCTATCATATTTGGGACGGATAAATGAGCGGCCCATGTAGTGTTTATCGATGCACTGATCGTTGCAGGTTGGATTCCACCCGGAAATACAAATCCCCCCTGGGGCTACGTAAGGAAGGGCATTCGTTAAAGTCTGCAAAATCAAACATGAAGCGTCTGTGACAAGGGAGCAGCCAGAGTGACTAGCTTGGGACGAATAAGTTCTAATATGTGTCTAATTAATGTCTTATTGTCTTTAAAAAACGCTGGGAAGCTGGATACTGTTTTTAAGGATATATAACGGCAACCCACCTGTAGACCAAAGGCACGGGCTAACGTTGCCGCCTGCTGGAATAATTACTGTTTTAACTACAATGTGTGCTTTACGCTTTACACTTTGTATAACGTTATTTCACCACACCGAGGCAGTAAAGTAACACTAATAATTGAATAACAATTGATGCATTCAATTACAATTGGAAAAATCTAACTACAATTAGACCTAGGTGGTATTTACACACAAATAATACAAATAATATTTAAGTAAGCTTGGTTATTATCATCTTTTCACAAACAGTTAGCAGTTATGTGTTTCTTTTAATCAATAGCAATCGCTTTGTTCTATAACAACGTTGTTATACCTTGTAATAACGTTGGCGTATAAAGACTGTTTTTCGTGAGCATTTCCAAGGGCATTGCACAGATTACATGTTAACTCTGAGCGGTGTTTACAGTAATTAACGTTTCGATAATTAGCTAAGACAGCTGGGTCAGTGATGGCTTTTTAAGTAACGGTTTAATTACTGCCGCCCGTGACACATAGCACATGGATGTGTTATGTAATCGCTGGTGAAACTGTAAAAATACATTTAATATGAATGTGTGCAGTAAGGAGATGGCAAAATACTACCTGCACTGCGATGTCTAGAAACATACACTGAAAAGATGTGTGAACTCTTTTGTGTATGAAACAATGTTCATACAATGCAGAGGTTTGAGATACAGACACATGTCACTCCATGATTATGTAAACCCACTGAAATTAAATCACACTCAGCACTTTGGATGGATGGATGGATGGATTTAGCCAAATGTAAAACTTACCACTTCTTCAAAACTTCTTTATTTCAACAACACAAAATAATTGCACCACATAGTATTTTACATATTGCCCCGATAGTTGGATAACTATTCAGCTGCACTGTGTTGTGCAGGATTACTGTTTTACCCTTTGATAGCATTATGACACATAAAACTAAGTTTGGAAATTTAACATTCATCCAGTGCCAGTTTATTGGAATTATTATGAATTTCATGTATTTGATGCATGTGGAGTTTATTTAACTTTGGCTCAGCTCTCTCATGCTGGCACTCTGTCATCATTTTTAATTAGGCCTGAGCAGCTAAGCCCTGCGAAGGCCTATTGTAATCGTACTGTTCCTTATTATTATTCTTCCGTCGAATGAATTGGCTTTTTGGAGGCCTAAACATATATGAAAACTCACCAAAGTTGGCAGCTGCATCGGGACAGTGTGAAAATTACGTATTTTAAAGTTGTTGAAAAAAATCGCAAAACAAACGGCTAAACTGCACCCCCCCCGGCAACTTTCAAAATACCCTCCGCATTGACCTTACTTTATTTGGTAATTTGGTACACTTGTACAACTCCCCAAGATCTACAGAAAACTCTCTGGCACCCATGCTCTACACCAAACAGGAAGTCGGCCATCTTGGATTGAAGGTCCAATTTTGACCCCATTTTGGCCATTTACAGCCTCCGCATTTGATTGAACTCCTCCTAGGGATTTTGACCGAACGGTCTCAAACTTGCTCAGTTTGCTCTTGAGGCATGGGGGAGTAAAAGTTATCGAAATGGTGAGTTTTTGAGCATGCTGAAGGGGCGTGGCCAGACCTCAAAATTTGACATCTCGCCATGAAACACAAAACTCTTATATCTCCAACACCAAAACTCACTGACATACTAAACCTTCTGGGATTCATCCACATCCAGTCCCCTACAATACACAATTGTTAAATCATGACATTACTTAAGCCATGCCCCCTGGCGTTCAGTTCCTATCTGACCCCTGTGACCTCATCAACATGACAGTGTGTCCAGAGACAGAAGACATGTTGGTGTAACTTGACCTCCAACACAGAGTTTTCGCTGGACTGTGTGGGTGTGGAGGCATGGCAAAGTCAGACGTCACAGCATTACCATACGTTTGGCTCTAAATTCCACAGCTTAAAGCCCAGCTGCACCAAACTCGCTGTGATCGATCCTTATCCCACCCACAACAGGAATCCACCACATTATATTGTGAGTGTAGCCTAATTATTCTACAGCGCCGCCTAGAAATCTTTACACAATCAGCCCCAAGCCATACTTTGACTGACAAATATGTCATTTGGTGCACCTGTGTAACGTGTCAGGACCAAAAACAAAGTCTCTTGGACCCATGGTCCAAACCCAACAGGAAGTCGGCCATTTTGGATCAAAGACGCCATTTTGTCATTTTTATATACGTATCTGTGCAAACTCCTCCTACAGCTTTTGACATACACACTTTATAAGTGCTCAGTGCAGTCTTAAGGCATTGAAAATGAAAAGTTATCAAAAGCTTTTTTCTGCGTCAAAGCATGTGGGCGTGGTCCAAACTTAAAATCTGACCATTTGCCATAACACATCAGGGTGGAATAACTTCCACATACAAGGTCATACCTTAATGAAACTTTCTGTGTGTCATAACAGACCAGCACTAATCACATTCACATGGTCTGTTTTGACATCACTTTAGCCACGCCCCCTTCCAACAGCAAGTGACCTGTTTTACTGATGGATATCTTCCTTTTTTCTCTTTTCATAAAGATTTAAACTCATGTCTGATTACACAACAACACCATGCTGAGTCCTTCTCTCAACACTGGCTGCTGGCTGGAGCATGTGGGCGTGGTGGAGTGGCCAATCCCTCTCCGTTTGCATACGGTTGTCTCTAAATCACACATGCGTCATCCGATTTGCACCAAACTGGATATGAATGACCTTTGTTAACCTCAAAAGAGCCCAATAGGATCAGATTGGAATTTTACTCCAGTGCGCCCCCTACATCTTTCCAACAGTTATATCTCCCTCATACATCATCTGATCTGCACCATATTTTTTGTGAATCATCAGAGAGCACTGTTTGAGACATAGGTGTGCTACATTAATGACATCACTGGATATAAATGACCTTTGTCAACCAGCCCTAGTGGATGGTTGCGGGGACGACGCAAGAGGGTCGACGACGGCGACAGGGTGGCGGTGCCGGAGCTCCCGCAGTCGCCGCAAGGCTGAGCAGCACTGAGCCACGAGGGCTGCCAGATGCTGCTTGCAGCTTTAATATTATTTATTATTATTTATTTTATTTTATTTTTAAACAGGCTAAGCAAGCATGTCTTTGGACAGGTTCAAACCTAGAGCCTTCTATCAAGTTCATAAGGTTACTTAATTAATGTTCTACCTTCTCCAATCCCACTGTCACCGGACTGCAGTTTAAAAGCCCATTTTTACTCTCATTGCAACTTTTTAGACTTCAAGCTGCATCTGCACACACATTGTTAACACTCACACACACACACACACACACACACACACACACGTAAACCCAGCTAGATCAAGGGGTACTTAGGGTTCAGTATCTTGCCCAAGGACACTTCAACATAAGGATGCAGGAGCTGTGGCTCAAACCAGCATCTTTCTGATTAGTAGACAGCGTGCTCTAAATTCTGAACCACAATAAACATCAAGCTTTTCAGGGGCTACAGGTGAGAAGTAGATCAGGGGTCTCAAACTCAAATGACCTGGGGGCCACTGCTGGTTCTGTCATCTCAGTGGAGGGCCACTGTATGTGTGTGTGTGTGTGTGTGTGTGTATATACACAGAGGTGGCAAAAGTACAGACATTCTGTAGAAGTACAAGTACTTGTGTTAAAAAATACTCTGGTAAAAGTTAAAGTATTGGTTCAACTTCTTTACTTAAGTAAAAGTAAAAAAGTACATGCCCTGAAATGTACTCAAAGAAAATAAAAGTAGCCTGTTGTATTGTATCTCTGCTACACTGATGTAACCTGTAACTCTGACCATGAACACGGACACACAGAGCTTTACTGTAAATACAGTACAGCAAACTGACCTGTTTTCATACAATCTTTGAATTACACAAAGTTAGCTATATCTCCATTTGTTTTGCAGTCCATACCTTTAAAGCTAACCTCTCTTCTCCTCTCCTGTCCTCTTTCCTACATCTCCTGAGTGAACTTCCCTCTCTCTCCTTTCTCTCCCTGGAAATACAGCGGCTCTTCTTTTAGCTAGCAGACACACTGTGTTACAAACTGCGGACACTTTGCGTGTTTGCTGATATTTGTTGCGCATTTAGAAATGCTGCATTTAAAATTACCTGCCAGACGTTACGCCCTTTATTTTTGCTCCTTTTCAGTAGCGCTAGCTAAGATGTCACGTCCCGCGAGCACAACTTACGACTCGGTCCGGCCCTGTAACCCCTGATGATATAGCACTAAAAATGATACATAAATTATATGGTTTTGCCTCTTTAATCTGTTTGTATGCAATAAGCCCCGGTGATGGAGGATAGGCCAGTAGGAGTGTCTCTTATGTGTTATTGTTCAGCTATTTAGGCTCAGATCGTTTGATGTTTGCCGGCGCAGTGACCGGGAATGCAAACTTCTCTCAGACGTGTTAAACCTAAAGTAACGAGTCTCTTTGAAAATGTAAGAAGATAGAAAGTACAGATATTTGTGTAAAAATGTGGGAAGGAAAAGTAAAAAGTAGTCAGAAAACTCTGACAAAGCAGATTAAAGCTTTTTTTTTAAAATGTAAAACACTGTTTGCCAACAGAGCAATAAACTCTTCTTTTCAGCTGATAAATACAACAAAATAATTGTTGCGTCCTACATTACAAACTGATATTTTTCTAAATATAATCAAACTGGGTACTCAGGCACGGGACCCAGTGAAGATTGTGGGTTTAATTTTAGCTATAACGTGTAACTCTCTCTGTTAGATCCGTCTATGACTCAAAAGTGAGTCATAGACGGATCTAACAGAGAGAATCTGTACATTTTCAAAATAAAATGTCGTTCAGCCTCATGATAAATAAATAATGTAAGTAATTAATTTTTTCGGTACCAAATGACCTACGGATGGGTACCCGGGGATCTCTGATTTAAATTACACAAGAAATGGTGGTCTTAATTGGAGGGGGAAGCAAAATTTTAAAGTGGCAACGTAAAGGGCCAAAGTGTATTATACTTTTGACACAATTTTGCAGGCTGAAAATGGGGGGGGGGCTTAAGTGGCCCGCGGGCCAAGAGTTTGAGACCCCTGAACTAGATAAACAGTGACCAGTGGGAAGAAACATATATTTTATACCTATATTTATGTATATTTATATACATATATTTTATTTGGTGTTGCCAAAGATGGACCATTTGAGCAGTTTTACCCTGACAGTGTGTGTGTGTTGCATGTTATTTGAAGCTACAGTCTGACACCCTGTGTGGAAATTTATGTAGCTTTTTTGTTTTTTTACTGACTTTGAGTTTAAAAGCTGATTTAGAAACCCAACTGAACTGTTATTACTTTATTATGCTTTTAAAACTGCATTTTAATCATAAGCTCAAGTCACCCGAAAACAACCACTGACTGCTTTTGCACTTAACACTGAACTCTTCGACCTTTATAATAAACAAGCAAGTCACGACCGCCTTAATGTTTATGCCACTGTCCCTGCATTGCATTTAAAAACATGCAAACCTTCCTTTTAGTTCAGCGCCGTGAGTCATCAGCAGCACTAAAGTAAACTTATTTGATTGGATTATATGATATATGCAGAGCATGGTAAGCTATAGACATAATTCCATTTGCATCAAATCAAAAATAGTCAGCAGACCTAACTGCACAATAATGTTGCATTTAGCATAAATATGTCTTAAACAGCTTCAGCCATTTGCAGACACACACAATAAATATAAAGTCCTCCAACCAAACCATTATACTGGTTGTTCTTATAATCTGAAAACTGCATATCATTCAAAGCTTTCATCTCGTGTGACCTTTCAGCTTATGTCTAAAATTAGAACACCTATACCTCTTATTCCAAATCAGGCTTTCTCTGCATCAAAGTCTTGTTTTGTTGGCAAAGTGCTTAATAAAGTCATCTAAGTTCTATTTTTTATATTTTAGAAAGTTTGACCTTCTACAGCACGGCAGTGATCATTGTACATCCTGTATAATGGCAATAAAGGCATTCTATTCTATTACGTTCTATTCTGAATCATATTTAAGCCACAAACTGTCTGTATTTACTCATCGTTTAACTGTGATTACTTTACAGAATTTTAAAAATATGCCAATTTAAAAAAACAAACAAACAACACTTATCCTCATTTTCAGCTGCCCAGTGAGTGCTCAGCTCTCTGTGGATGTTACTGTCTCTCATCTCTGCAACACACTTTAAAAAAAAAAAACATATATACAAGTGTGATAAAATGATTGATTTTTAAAACTTTTTACAACGTGTAATCAGAAAAGTCTATACCGCACCAGAATATTAATAGCGAAAGATTAGACCTATTCTCTCGGCTCACTGAGACCCATTAAGAGCCAGTCTCCTTATTCTGCAAGCCTAATTAACACTTTAGAGCTAAGTCAGCCCACATATGTTTCGAGTTTAGTTTGACTCAAAGACACATAATTGTCAGCAGAAAGAATACATAATTACCTGTCTTGTTTTTTTTTCTTTTTTCTTTAAAAAACTGTCCTTCAGTTGAATATGGAAGGTACTTTGCTCAAACAACCTTCAGCACTTTTTCTGCGCAAGTTCCAGAGCTGACAGTCGGAGCGACATAATGGAGACAAACTTAGAGCTGAGCAAAATAAAAGCAGTGATTTGTCTGAGTTTGAATCCATTAACCTTTTGACCTTACAAGGGTACGTATGGATGTTTACATCAGCGCTGAACTTGTTGAAGAAGCACAAAAGAGTTGTTAGCTTCTCAGGTTTTCTGTCCATCAATCCAAATCCCACAATCTGACTTCAGTCCTTTGTGCTTTCCGTCAGATCACCAGATTTGAAGTTCTTTGCAGCGGTCGTTTGGAATAAAAGCATCTGCATCCAAAGTGGCAATAAATAAATAAATAATCTCTTTGAATATAAGTGATTTTTACAAGGCACGCGCAACAACATATTGCTGTAATGACTGCGCCTGCGAGATTAGATTGGATTGATAATCCTCTCGTCTCCTCTGACACTTCCTTTTATCTGGGTAAGTGCGCTCCTTCGCCGAGTTCTCATGCCACACGAGGATTATTTGCAAATTTTTACTGGTTATCTTGTTTAGCACATTTAACAAGCTGGCAGGGCGCGCAGAGAGGTGAGCACACAGATACGTGGATTACGAAGCGTGAACAACTGTACATCCAGGCCTCGAGTGATCCGTGAATCTAAAATTAAAGTTTAAGAATCAACTTAGCCTTAGTTACCAAAACAACAGATTGTTTTGGCTTTCCGCGTAGATATTTATAATTCATCCATCAAACGCGAACATCTGCTGCCACTCCGGTTCAGCTCAGGTGAAAGTAATTTTGTTTGTGCTCCTCAAAGTTTCAGTTTGCGCCCTGGTGCTCCAACGACCCTGCTCTCAACAGCTTTCACGAGGACTTCTCTATGACCCGGCTCAGCTGGGTAAAGACAAGCAACATAAAAACCAGTTGTTTTTAATTTTGTGAAGTTATTTATGGCTTAATGATATAATTAACAATGAGTCAACAGCAAAAGCAAACAGGCTTGTGGGTGTTGCTAAATCCATGATAGAAATAATGAAACTTAACAGAGCACTGCAGTCAGTGAATCTACAAAATGTGAGCAGAGAGCAGTTTTTCTCCCCACCAAAACTGAAACAATAGCAGGAACACCTCCTGTGCTGCTGTACTTAAAAGGAAATAGCTTACTGCAGTTTTTTTTTTTTTTGTGCGTGAGCCATGAGAAAACGAAGCCCAGTTTCCAGGCAGCAGGACGAGCGCCTCTGAACAACTAATGTCAAACAACAAGTACTTACTTTGGCGCTGAAAGAAACAAGTGTGAGCAGCTACTTGCTTACAAGTTTAACAAAAACAAACAACAACAACAAAAACAGCAGCAAACAAACCGACACAGAAACAAGACGCAGAGCTGAGAAAAGCTTATATTCAATCTCTGTCTCAGTGAATGGCGTCTTGGCCATGTTTAAATTTGCTGGTAACTGGTGTGGAGGACCAAGCCCACCAATCAGCAAAGGCGTAATCTGGAGACGCCACTGGCATCAAAAACAGCGGCATTTGATGCTCTGCAAAAACCAGGGTAATTTAACAGAACTTTCCTGTTACATTAAATACAAGCGAAAGCAATAAAATTACAAAACAGAGTCTAAACGAACACATATTATGAAAAACTGTAACTGTAAACAACCATGTAATTTAATTTTTTTGTTGTTGTTGTTTTTTTCACATTGCAAATTTATCATAATTTCACAAATATGTGATGTTTATTTAATAGCTAAAGCCATTAAGTTCTCATTTAATACTGTGAATACATATTTAAAATTTAACACGAATGAAAAATAACAGTAAAAAACGGACAGCATCTACAATTTTGCATAGATTTGCTGTAGTTTGTTACATTTTACATTTTTTTTACATTTTAAATACAAATGTAGCAATGCTATATTAGAGCAGTATTATGACATTATTAAGAAAAAATTAAAGCTAAAAAGCACTTTGAAAAACACACACAAAAAAAATCATGCTGGACATCTATAGGGATACGGGCTGGGTAATGTGTTAGGAACAAACGGGGCTCGATTCAAAGACACCCTGAAAATCAAAGTGGAAAAACGATGCAGCAGGCTAGTCCAGTTTGCTGAAATTTCATCGCAGCAACTCAAAATGGTACTCAGTAGTTTGTAGGACCCCGATGTGCCTGTATGCATGCCAGACAACATTGAGGCGCGCTCCTAATGAGACGACGGATGGCGCCGGTGGTGGGCCCGCTAGAGGCTTTCAGGCCCTCAGGCCACCATCATGAAGTCTGTCTGATTGTTTGGTCAGACACACTCACACTGGAGGTCATTCTGGAAGTGCTCATCCTGTTCCTCCTTGCACAAAGGAGCAGATCCCGGTCCTGCTGATGGGTTAGGGACCTTCTACGCCCCTGTCCAGCTCTCCTAGAGTAACTGCCTGTCTCCTGGAATCTCCTCCATGCTCTGAGACTGTGCCATCCTGGAGGAGTTGGACTACCTGTGCAGCCTCTGTAGGGTCCAGGTATCACCTCATGCTACCAGCAGTGACACTGACCCTAGCCAAATGCAAAACTAGAGAAAAACAGTCAGAAAAGATGAGGAGAGAAAACACGAGTGTCCTCCACCTGTAAAACCAATCCTATTCAGTTCACCAGTTCACAGCTGAAACTGATTAACAACCCCCTCTGCTACTTAACTGACCAGATCAGTATCTCAGAAGTTTAACTGAGTTGGATAAAACATCATGGCAACTATTAGTTAGGACTACTGTGAAATTGTATACAGCTATTCTTTGTTCCCCTCAGGATCAAATAGGAAACTACTACCTGGTGCCTTTTATATATATCTCTAAATAATCTTCGCAAACTATATTTGGTATTACAGAGATTATTTCCCAGCAAATTACTGTTAGCCAAGAGCTAATTTTGCACAGAAGCACCAAAAGATAATGAATTAAAAAAATAATTAAAAAAAAAAGGTCTAAAATTAGTCATGCAGACTTACAAGAAGAAGGTTAATGGTTAAAATCCAAATCTGATCAACGAAAATCTGTGTAGTTAATACCTTAAAGCTGCCTTTAAGCAAAGCACATGGCCTTTGCTGACCACGAGAAGACTAAGTGCTCAGTAGCTTTAGTGGGCAGCTCCCAAATGTGGCTGCATTTTGCAGCTGAGATATAGAGCAACTGAAGATGAGCATGTGTGGCCGGCAGTCCCTTCCCGAATATATTTAGATGAGGAAAAACTGGCCTGGTTAAAGTCACCGCATCAGCACTACTCTACCTGAGCTAAAAGGTTTAGAGAAGCAAGGTGCTAATGTCAGCACACGGAGACTGCACATGGTCAGACAGATACCGGGTAAAGCCCTCTGGGATACAAGAAGGTACACGTTCCACATCCTTAATGGAGATTTGTGTGAGCTTATTACAAGGAAAGATGCACAGTAAGACTGAAGAGTGACGGCCAGGAGCAAAAGACAAAAACTGTGTGTGCTGCTGTCAGTCTCCACGTGTCATAAGGGGGAAAAAATTACGAGGAGGTTATCGACAGCAAACTGGAAAATTATTCTTATGTTACATTGACTGTGCAAATTGGACACTTTTACCAGTAGAGTTAAACATATTTCACTTTAGTTTGTTCAGGTATTTTTGCCTATTCTCTTGCATTATAAATAAGAAGTAGCCATTAATGGTGCATGACCTCAAATTGCAAAACAGAGGTAGACCAGCACGTCTGTTTTGCATAGTACCATACTCCAGTTAAACACTGTAGGGTTAACACAGAGCCTTTGATATTTATGCAAGTCAGTAATAAAATCGAATCAATTTCACAAGAATAATTTTGCAATTTTGATGGCAATTCACAAAGTTTTACATGTTTCCCATAAACTCATATTTAATTGAGTTTATGTGTGTTACATTTTGAAATTAAAGACTTTAAGGTGTTGCTATTGCGGGGAGGGTACAGAGAACTCCAGACTGACAGCCCGATCCAGAAACGCTGCACTTGGAAGCTGCGGACCCTTCGACCCGAAGACCACTGAAAACTGTCGGGACTCGGTCAGAACCGCAGCTGTCGTCACACGTTAACGGTGCAGGTGGACAGAATGGGACTTCAATGGGGTGATCTAAAAGCAGAAGCCACTGGAGGCTGGTTGGACGAGCACAAGAGGATTATCTTGAATGGTAGATTGGCTAATCTTAAATCAAAATTTTGATTTTTATTAGCTAATTCTCAGAACTTTTTGATCACACTTTTGCAGCGCAACCATCCAGTCCCTTGCCCAAATATTTGAATATATGTCGTCAGGGAACATACGAACAGTGTTACCAAATTTACTAAATTTCCCATTAAGACGGGTTTGTGCAGAAAGCTAATATAGCATCGTCTCAACCATCTCCTGTATCTGTGGTCTCAACAGATAAACTATGAAAAATGTATAACAAAGTGTGAGTCACAGTGGTGAGTCCAGATACGAAAGCGGTGCCAAAGGTGGGTGTGAGTTTCCTAAACTCCTGATATCTTATCACCTCAACTTCCAGTAACTCATCCACACTCTCCCCCTCTACCTCTCTGAGTCTCACACATGCACACACACATTTTTTTATTACATCATCATCTTATGTTTACAACTACTGCTTAGGTGCAAATATTCCTCCAAAGTGCTTATTACCTGCTGATCAGGAAGTCTTTACATCACGTAAGACCAGCAGCAGAAAACTTCACACCATGGTAGCCCCAGGTGGTAGCAGGAGATAGCCATTTCAATTTAGTTTGAAGGTCTTCATTACCTGATACCCAGCATGCCCTAGAATATATTTTTAGTTGGTAGTGGGAGTGGGGATGATGGGGGGGGGGGAAGAATATTTAAGCTGCTGATTTTTCTTTTCTATTAAAACTATAATGAAGCTGAAATACTAAAGTGACCACAAGCTTTTAAACAACGTAATGAGTTCTTTTGTTGAGAATAAATTATTGCTAGTAAATTATTTTAAGACTCATTTTTCCTCCAACACATTTTTTAAGAACCTTGAAAAGAGTAAAGTTTGGATAATTTCCTGTCCAGCAGTTAGATCGAATACAAGCAATGTGGACCGCTGCGATCTCGTTTTAGCTCTGCTACAATGTTTCTAGCTCTGCCAGGTTCTTGTAATTGCACTGACTGTCAGAGGGGATGGGATGTGCCCTCACAGTAGATGTCTATAGACAGATGGACTGAGGATTGGCATCGACATCCTGACGGTGACAGGCCACAATGCCTCACACTACGCCTGACAACAAAGAAGCCTTCCACAGAGCAACACTCTCGTGTTTCCTCCAACAAGCTGCCACCGAGGCATTCGGAGAGCAGCACGCTTACAGAGTGACATAGATGTCTGTAATAATTTACACAGAGATGTATTTCTGCAATAAAAAGTTGAGAAACGATAAGAAGGCATGAAAAAGAGTTCCTCAGGTCCTCGGCACATTACTAAAGCGCTGGTCATTTTGGGATTGTCTCTCACCTTGTGAGACTGACCATATTAACATTCAAGGTGTGCCAAGGTCTTGGATCCACAACCTTAAAGGTATGGCAGTTAGTCGATGCAAAATACTGAATAATTTATGGGAGTACAAATAAATTCGAGGCAACAACACAACGGCAGACTCTTGGGCCGATTAGTTATTAACGCAAAGTTCGTCAGGAAACTTTGGGCTGTTAGAAAGGGCATTCGCTGAATATCTTACTCCAGGACGGGGTTGCCGGTGCATATAGAGGCCAAATCGATGTGTGTGAGGTAATGAATTTAAGCAGAAGTGTGCAGTAAAAGACCAATACTATGAATTTGATGTTATTTTGTTAACATCTATCGTGAGCGAGGCTACTGTACCGACAGACGTTAATCTGACATTTATTCAAAATCCACATTTTGAATTTTGTCCATCACCATCACTGACCCTCCGCTAATTTGTGTGGCGATAATCTACAGGAAATAACTTCATCGCTGAAGAAATGAAGATACCTGATGAAGAAATCAGCTGAACTTAAGAATACTGACCATTTATTTTTATTTTACGTGTTTCTATGTTCTAACAATCTAAACAATCAATCAAAGGTTAAAGTTAGAATGGACCGTCATATCTGGTGCTGCTGTCTTTGGTCAGTAGGCTTTAACATATTTTATAATGCACAATTCAGGATAAATTGGAACAATTCAGGATAAAGTAGATTTCCTTGCCACCAGTTTCAAAGTACAACTGAACAAGAAAGTATACATATATATATATATATATATATATATATATATATATATATATATATATATATATATATATATATATATATATATCAGCCACTATTTCTATCTGCCGGTGGTACATGCCATGCAGGGGTCTGTCCTTCCATGATGGTTCCTGTTCTTTCTCGGGTTTCTGCTGCCTGAGGTAGTCACTGAACACATGATCCTTTGTGGCATCTTCCTGATGTATTCATGGATCTTTGCTGTTTCATCCAGGACAGTGGTTCTAACACTCACTAGTCCTTCCTGCTGCTTAGCGTCCAGTCTCAGGGTGCTGGATTTGTGGTGAAACCCTCCATGCACGGTAAGGAGCTGTCTTGTCTCGATGTCAGCGGCTTCTATCCCCTCCTTCGGCCAGCTTACTATCCGAGCAGGGTAATACGACGACCGGCAGGGCGTAGGTGTTGAATGCCCAGATCTTGCGCTCCCCATTCAGCTGACTCCTCAGGACTCGCCTTACTCACTGCAGGTATTTGGCAGTTGCAGCTTTCCCAGCGGCCTCTTTTATTTATTTTGTACTGCATGTAGCTGTCACAACTCTTCATAACATGCTGAATATTTACTGGCAGTGCACCACACAGTCCAGACGTGTATTTGATGCTGATCATAAATTACTGCTGGTCATCAGAATTTACCATAAAATCAAGCCTAGGTGGATGTCACATTTAGGAAGAGCTCCTGCGTACAGCGGCAACTCATGTTCATCTTCAAAAACAATTAACAGATGCCTTTAAGTGACTTTCACTTGAGGCATCTCCTTGCCATCTGCTACACCGTGACTTTGACATTAAAGCCTACTGCGACAACACCGAACAAGCACGTAGGAAAGCGTTTCGCCCACAGCTCTAACGTGGTTACACCGAAGGTAAAATGAAAATCAATTCAGCACACAACATTTTGCAGTAGCACAACAACTTCGCGAGGGTGCAAAATTATAAACGCCTTTGCTTTGCTCAGGTCGGCTTGCATTATTAATTTATTCATGCTCTTAACTTAAAATAGCTGGGATAAAATACGATACGTCTTGCTTTTAATTTCAGTAGCGCACAGGAGGTGCTCTTTAACAATACCAATATCATAAAGTAAGAAGAACACAGACATACAGGAGGAAGCTCAGCTCAGCTGTGAAGCAGATAGTGTCCCCTCTGTGATAAGCTTTTTACAATAGCCGAGTGGCAAATTTCTGCAGGCTGCTGCACAACCGCACACGCACACACACCGTCACCACCAGCACCAGCACCAGCACTGCTCTGACAACTGGAACACAG
The DNA here is from genome assembly GCA_024447675.2 of Pterophyllum scalare. NCBI lineage: Eukaryota > Metazoa > Chordata > Actinopteri > Cichliformes > Cichlidae > Pterophyllum > Pterophyllum scalare. Next base: position 148,243 of record JAMQGT020014911.1, on the reverse strand, counting down.
GACAGTAGTTATCCAACACCTGAGACACAATTACCTCGTGCTACAATAAATGCAATGGCAAAAAAATGGAAGACAGGTTGCAACATTAAATTAGCACTTTCACAAGAAAGTCTGAAAAAGCGCGCCCGGGCTCTTGGGAGCGTCTTTTCATTATGTGGTGTTGTGTGAAATATGACAAGTGTGGGTATTTTAAAGCAAAGGTTGTGATCTTTAGACAGGATTACAATACTGAGTCACGATTACTGACGGATATCTGGTTTTATCCTCTTGGCATTACGCTTGGAATGTGAGTGTCTCCGATATTTGAAAAGGTACCCAATCCAGTTTGTTAGAGCTAAAACGTTCCCATCTGACAAAACAGCTCACCTTGTGGCTACATTAAGAAAAGAAAAAATCAGAAGCAGAATAATGAAATTAATTACAGCGCTGACATTTTAACCACTGTGAAGCCTATTGTCTAAAAACCAGCAGAAGCCGTTGAGAGAGCAGCCTTTTATTTGGCTCCTGCTGCTACTGTGTACTGATACATTTTGATAAGGTTTGTATCTTTTTATTCTTTCTTCTTTTTAAAGCAGAGACACAATCTAGAATTACTTTTCACTGAAGTGAGAATCTGCTGTCCTATAGTTTCTGTCACTGTGAGCTCGTCCTTTCATCCTCAAGTCGACGCTTGAATTCTGCAGAAACAAAGACGGCAGGTCCCGCTCGGTGAAATCAATAAATAAATAAAATAATGATCTAAATTAAGATTTTTTTTATTTTATTTTTTAAATGACAAAATGCATTTAGTCAGAAATATTCTCCTAGATCAGCTTTTAAACTTTGGAGGCTCTTGGTTACCTTGAAAGAACAAGAAGGGTCCACAGATGTCATGTGAATATACGGCGCCAACAGCCATCGCTGAGTATTGTTGAAATTAATGTGGAAGTGCCTTAAGAAGCAGAGCTCAGATGGCTGCTGGATCCTGGCTCTGAGTAAAACTCTTTTGAAGTGAATGGGAAAACTTCCAACTTTCCCCCAGAGATAGAAACTCGACTCTTGTGTTGGTTTATTTGTTTGCTTTTTAGAAGTTAAACCCTGAAAAGATACTTTTTTTTCCTAATATGACACCTTTTCGGTGCAGAAGATGGTAATGTGAAAAGAGCGCTGTGTCTGCAGCCATGTTTTCTTATGTCTGATGCTATAACACTGAGCTGAGTAGCTACTTCAGTACCTCTCTTATGATTTTCATTTTTATCCTTGAACTATAGTCTTAATCCATTACGTGCAGTTTTTTGCTAGTATGTGTGTGTGTGTGTGTGTGTGTGCGCGCAATATCTCAGGCAGAGCCTCCAATCGCTTAATACATCTGGTGGCTGTGTCCATCTTTGATGTATACTGTGTGTGCACGCAGAATGACGGAGTAAATCAGCCTAAATGCTGGGCAGCAAACCCAACAGCGACACTGCACACACAGTGAAACGTGAATGAATGACGCACAGGTCTGGTAGTGCTAAATCAACTCTTCCCTCACTACTTTATGGTCAAGTGATCTGCAGAGCAACAGCCACACACTCGTGGGGCTGCACAAAGGATGAAACACACGGCTGTCCTAACACCTCTAGCTCAGCTCTGCGGTAAACATCTCGAGACGTCACGATCGGTGCTTTGCCGCTTGCTTTACCAAAGAGTCTCTGGAAACCTGTCTGAGAGCTCACTCAGGTATAGCAGAAGGCCCGGCGGTGACTCGATGCAAATCACCTCCACACACTGGCAGCTCTTTTGTTGTTATCTCCTGTGATATAGTACGTCAAGTTCATTTAGGGATCTCATAGATGCCTGGCCAGAAAGCATTTACATTCCGGGATCCTGAGGGCGCCATATTAACACAGACTGAACCCAGCCAAGCTTTGCCGTTGAGTATCAGCTTACGGTTCATCACCTAAAACTGACTCCCGCCCCAGCTCAAAAGCCACTGCACATCAATTCTGCAAGCCATCCGACACATTTCAAAGGGATTCATCATCGCCAATCCTCAACATAACTGCACAAGACACTGAGACTATGATTGCCTCAACTTGATGAGCATATGCAAAAGACTACCCTACACAATATTAAGTGTCGGGAAGGAAAATATAAATCACAGACACCCAGCCCACTTTTGAAATCTTCGGCTAAGTTTCACTTTGAACCTGGAATACAAAAGGGTCAATTACAGAGAGATAATCCATAACTAATTTACTTGATTGATGGTCTAATTATGCCTGTTTATGTCATGCTTGATAATTCACTCTTTGATAAGCATAAGCACCCTCTTGAAGCTCAGAGCTGTGGCAATAATGAGCGCACAAACATGAGTATTGCTTGGAGGTTTTCGCCGACCCTCAATGCAGCATTATATCAGCTAGATTAAATCAGGCTCATATAAGACCGTCTGTGTGCACTTATTTTACCGCCGTTATCATCAAATATAATTCCATTTGAAGAGAAAATGTATCAGATTACAAAAGGCCGGCCAGCGCTGCGTTAAATTTACGTTTTGAATCGTTTTGTTTATATGTGAAAATCAGTATTCAGGCTAACTTTTAAAAATTACTTTTGTCAAAAAAAAAAAATGTTGAAACATCAAAGCACATCCATCCTTCTTGCTGTTGGCAAATATGTTTCATAGATGAAACCCAGGCGGTATTGTTTTTAAAACTGCTAAAACCGAGACCGAGCTTCAGCTTGGTGAATGTCCACCTCCATTTTAACCAACACAGTGAACATGTACGGCATTTTACAAGTGATAATTATTGGTGACAATGTGGCAAATATGCAGTCTACACATCTGTGTGACCGAGCGCCGAGCGTGCCTAGATCCGTGTGAATGTTTTCTATGACGTGACATGCAGTAATGTTTAGATTAAATAAAATGACCTTCACTAATCTGTAATTAAGAAAGCACATCGCGCGATCTTTAAGGGATAAACAAACATCCCTCCTGAGAAATATTATTTTTATTAATGGTGCTCAGTATTTCTAATTTAAATCCCCACATCTAAGCCTGACATAAATCTCCGCTGAGCGTGAGTGAAAACCCTGAGCAACAAGCTTCCACTATAATCTCATGTGAATGCAGTCCACTTACGTAAGCGGTGAACACAAAAAAGGCCCAAAGGCTGCTACCGTGGAGCTTTCCAGACGGCACTCAAAGCATGCAAACATCCTGGTTCTAAGAATAATGAAACAACTCTGGATTCACCTTTTATGACCAACACTCAGCTCGGTGTGCCACGTGATCTAAGATTGATTTCTTTGCTCCGTTTTTCTTGCTTAACTGAGAGGCAACTCCCCGAACAAGGAGAGGATATAAATTTCCCTAAAGCATCGCATGGGAGGCAGGTATGGAGGTGACAAAAAGGAGTCGGGGTCAGGAGGTCATTGAAGGTTTTAGTTCGCAGCCGCTCCGCAGGTTTTATTTTCACAGTAAAACATTTCATTTTGTAAAAATTTGAGATAAAGTTTACACAATTTCTGCATTTAGCATTTCGTGCATGCCTCGGCTGTGATTTGGGAATAAATTTAAGTGACAAAATCTCCTTCACGGGGACAGATGAATGAAACAGATGTACAATTCACTGGAGAGTGCATTACTCTAAATGTGTTTAAAAAAAAAAAAGGTGCAGGGCAAACGTAAATCAGTTTAGCTTTGAAGTGTCTGATATACGAGATGGAAAGAAAGGTGTAATGCGATCACCTACCAAGAGGATATGAAAATAAAACCTTCTCGCTAGTATCCTTAAGGATACATGCTTGATTTGATCATGTAACATGATGGAGAATTAGAGCCCCCCCTACAGTGGATAGGTTCACTTCCCTGAGGTGAACCTCAGGATGCCGTCCAGAAAAGAGGGGCGTAGGTAAAGACAGAGCATTTAATAGCTGTGATGCAAAATATGGAGCTTCTGTATGTATAGATAATCAGAGGAGATGAAAGCAGCTATTATTTGGGGGGGGGGGTATTTGATATAGGCAGGGGAAATAAGTTTAAATTAACTGATTACAAAGGAAGTCACAGGGAGGCTCAGGGAACAAACTGATTCATTAGCAGTTTTTTAAAAAAGAACAAATGTGCTGCTTTTCTCTCACAGAAACTTTGTCTTTCAGAATAACAGACGGGAAGGTTGTTTTTTTTCCCCCTACGTTAAAATAAAATGCTGCGTTTTAAAAGCAAAAATATTAAGAAACACAAACGGCAATTTAGTTCCCAGCTCCCAATCCAGGGTGAATTAGCTGAATTGTTTTTGGTCACATTTTAAAAAAAGTTAGCGCACGGCTTCTGTCGCCTGTTTCGAACGCTACCAGCCAATCGAAGGGCCGTTTGTCATCGGGCCCACGCATGCTGGCAGCCGGCGGCCCCCCTCCGCTCATCTCATTTGCTCGTTTGAATGAAAGTAATGAACAGTAGGTTTCCGTAACTGCAGTTTTCTGTCATTACACTAGTTTGAATCCTTCTGTCTCTTTTAAGCTTTAATTTAACTTTTTACTTTTACCCTCTGTTTACTTTCATCTTAAGCTTATTGTTGTGTTATGCAGGCTCCTTGGTTGTACACCCCTCATTTCTTTTCATTTTCTTTCCAAGGAGCCAGACTTTCTGAAGGTCCTTCGAAGTTTTTCTTTTGACGTTGTTCTTGTACCTGACCATTTTCAGAGGAGCGGTTTTTTTTTGTTTGTTAATCCACTTCACACTGACCTACAACCTAACTCGAAGGATGGACCAGTTTTGTATCTACACATAACAGAAAGCTTAGGAGCCAGTTTTAAATTGTATCTTTAGGCACTTAGTTCTTTGTTACTGTTCATCTATCACAAAAACACATCATTTGCTCCCATTTCTTTAGCTGAATCTATGAGAAATGCCAAAGCTGGCACAGTTTGACAGGCATAACATTTTATTTTTGCAATAAAGAGGTGATTCCCGGAGAGCTATTAGCCAAAAACTTGGTATATCTCAGCATGGTGTGCAGCATGTCCTTAAAAAAAAAAAATCTTAAGAAACTGAAGTAGAGGACAAAAGAAGAAGTGGAAAGCCTAACAGCATCTGAAAGTCATGTCCTTACAAAACAGGGGAAGAAAAAAAGAAAAACACCTGAGATATGTCTGCCTCTTCAGCCGAGCCAAAGCCTCAGAAACCGTCTCAGTGGAAGGGCGGTTGTCAAGAAATATTTGGGTAACATATCGCAGTCCAAGAACAATGATCCCAAACACGCTGCCGATGCAGCACAAGCATGAGAAAAAACACACAATGAAACACCATCAGTCACTGATTGGCCTCAATAATATTCAGCCTGGACCTCAACAGGTCAGGACCATGACATCAGCTGCCCAGTTTATATTTGCTCCATGTGTTCCTTTAATCTTGTTCTTACTTCCTGGTTGCTTAAGTTTAGTTCCTCCCTCTTGTGTCAAGTCTCCTGTATTCCGCTCATTATGTCTGTGTTTAGTTTCCTTGCTTCCTATTTTATTTTGGGAGTTGCGTTCCTTGTATGCTACCTTGGGTTTTGCTTCGAGTGTCTCGTCTGTTGTGGGTCTGCTCACCTGTGCCTCGTGCTCCCCAGCTGTCTCCACTTCCCCTAATCACCATCCTGTGTATACTGTCCCAGTCCCCCTTTGTCCTTCGGTGGAGTGTCTGTTCCCCTTGCCCCTGTGGTTTGCATTCCCAGTGTATGTGTCCTTGTAGTTTACAGTGTTTCACCTTTTGGATTTTTATCATCATTCAATAAACAGCTGGTCCAAGTTCACTCAGCCTGCCTCTGTGCATCTGTGTTTGGATCCGCCGCTCAACATTCAGTCTGCATATCCTGCAGACTGTGACACAGCATCACTGAAGCAGTGTGGGATCATCTTGACAGCGAGTGGAACAAAAGGTAGCCAACATCCAAAGAGGAGCTTTGGAGCGTCCTTGAAGAAGACTGGAGAACTATTCCTGAAGACTACTTAAAGAAAGCAGCCAAAGAGAGGCTGTGCTGAAGACTAAAGGTGGTCACTGACTTTAAAGCTTGCTGAATTATACAAACTCTGTTTTTTGACTTCTATGCTGCCTTTTATATTATTATATGTCTGTCTATATTTGAATGTTTTAAATTGCTGTACTTCTGTCCATTTGTCCTATCAAATTATAAATAAATGAGAGGTGGTTTAAGGCACCAAAATATTTTGTCCGGGTTAGGATAAAATAGTGTGCGTGTGTAGCTGTCTTTTATCATTGACTACAATCAATAACTGCCTTCTAACCCTGCTAGTCTGGGATGACTAACAATGAAAACACTGCAGTGGCCGGACAGTAACCAAATAACGGGAAATGTAATAACACACCAAATAAATATGTTAGAAAGGAAGGCGATGGGTAATTGTGAATAATTTGCTCTCTGTACAGGAAGTGCATTCAATTTTCACTTCAAAGGACATGTGTTCTCACAAGACCGCTACATTTGCACCCACAGATCCTTAAAGTGCCGGGCGTTCCGCCTATAGGAAGAATTCTTAGGATAATAATGAAACGGTTGATTGCTCCCATCCAAACCGGTGAGATTAATTCAGTGTGGTACTGGCATCATTATGAACAACCCAGCGCCTAACAGACCTACTGCTGCTACACTTAACTCGGTGGTGTATAAATTTAGACATCATGCTCGATTTAGACGGATAAGAGTTACTTTAGATTGAGTTTGTCAGTTATAAGTGAAGTAAAAAAAAAAAGGAGGGGGGGGAATAATAGCAAAAGCCTTGTACTGTATACGGCAGCATGTCACTGACGGGACTCTCAGGGGCCCACAGTTTTTCACAGGTGATTAAACAGCCTATCAAAGTGTCCTAAACTATGACTTTCATTTATGTTAATGGTGCTGTGCATGCGTGAGTCTATCTGTGTGAGGCAGCAAACTGCAGGTTTGCTGAAGCTCTGTGTGTTTTTGGTATAATCAGCTTTATCCAAGTATCATCTCCCACCCATCACAGGTTATGCATGTGTTCTTTGTCGTTTGATGTAAATAATTTAAATCTCACTGCAACTTAAATTCAGCAAATGAATTAAAAAAAATCTGAGCACATGCAACATCGAGTAAAGAAAATTATCAATTAAAAATAATTGAGAGTGAATAATTATGACTGTAACTACACTGGCTCCAGGTGAAACATGCTCGAGAGGCTTCTTTTCTTTGGAGAGATGTGTTGTAATGTTGAAGTATTAAGCCAATTATTGGAGAAGACTAAGAGCTGTGCTCTTTGACTTCATGACAGTATATCCGAGTGGTGTTGCCATGGTTTCTGTTAATACATAGCAGTAGCGCATCAACTTATTTCCCTCTTAAAGCACAGAATTTGAGGGCTATTAATATATTTCAAAGGCCAAAATATGAATGCCACAGAGCATGCCTCCTGCTACTCGACACTGGAGGTCAGAATTAGCTGTTTTTAATGAAAAAAAAAGTAATGTTCCCTCACGAAATGTCACGTGATTACCGGGCAAATCAAAGAGCACGGCGCTGTGTTTACAGGAGGATCAGGTCAGTACCGTTACGCTGTGTGCAGGCACTCTGCTCTGCAAAACATTTCCATTATCATCTTTACTGTAATGCGATTGATAAGAGCAATGACATGAAATACAGAAAAGCAGCTTAATTACTTTCTGAGAACCTGGTGGAGTCATTTGAAATGCGGAATAATGAATGTTTAGCTCCCACTTAGCTTGAATTTCAGCACTACATTAGTTAAGACTCCCTCCTAAAATATCATTTAACAGGTGCCTGTAATTACTTAAGTGACAGAAACAGAAGAGAGGAAAAATATGCAAAGTGATGATAATGAAGTGATGAATGCATTATGATTATGAATAGCACGTGTCTTTGCATATCATAGTTCAGCCTTAACAATGACAAGAGACGCAAAATTAAATTCTTAATATGAGTGACAAATCTTGTTAAAAAAAATAAATAAAAAGACACAGGAAACTGATCAAATATGTATCAACTTTACACCACGTTAACTCTGGTCTTACAGTGAAGAAATGACAGTTTCAGTGTTACTACTGAATGTGAAAATCCCCACTGGAGCCTGTCAATCTGGGATAAATTTGACAAAGCCTTTGTAGAGCTAAGAATATCTTGAAATATTTCCTATTGCTCCTTCTCTGCTGCCATTGGCAAAAAATGTAAGTAATTCAGCCCAGTGCAGCGTTCGAGAACAATAACTTCTTTTCCTTGTTGTTGGTTCGTTTTTGCACAGAAAACAGAAAAAAAAAATTGAGCGCCAAGAATGTTTTAAAGTCAAACACAGTTGCAAAAATGATCTGTCACACCTGCACTCTGCAGACTGGACGAAGCGCTGTGATAAAATGGTTTGGCCTAACACTGAGAAATAGAGGGACGAGAATGGACCTAAAAAGGTACGAAGGCTCTGCAGCTCCAGCTGTACCCTAGTGGAGTACAACATTATACCTCTGAACCTAGGAACAATTCTGTACCTTATTGTCTGCACCCTTAAAAGAACAATTCTGTACCTCAAGTGATAAATATGCACCTTTATGTACAGGTACAAAGCTGCACCCATTAAAAAGGTACAAAATTATGTACCTGATGGGGTACAGCTGGAGCGACACGGCAAACGGTACCTTTGACAGACAAAAACAAACCCGTTAGTCACAAAAATATTCTTTATTTATCAAAATGTATTAGATTAAAATCAGTTCGTACAGTTTAAAACAAGATCAATACTGAAATGTGAACCTGTCCATTCTCAGTGCGTTCTATTTAAATATTTAACATAAAAGCTAAAAATACAGAACTGAATAGAAGACAGAAGAACGCTGAAAACAGAGTACACACTGAGGCTGTTACAAAGGCCTCACCTAGACCCGTGCAGTGGCACACATCCACTCGGTCTACTTTCACCACACTGGGCCCGGCGCTGGTCATCACCATCTTCCGCTTGTTATCCATCAGTTGAATGGTTGGACAGATAGGGTGTAGTGGCATCCTTCTATATAAATTACAAAAATAAATAAATAAATAACCCAGCAGCAAAAGATATTGTTCCAATTAATTTATCTAAAAGGATTTAAAGACCTTGGTCTTAAGTTACAAGTTTAAAATATGAAGTAATACAACTTTAAATATATTAAATGGTGAGCAAAATATCAATATAGTAAAAATAATTCTTTACTCTAGTTATTTTTCCTTTCCGCTTCACGTATTTGAACAAGATCTTACTACAGCGCAGGTGCCTACCCCTCCCAAAGTGATGTAGTGTTTAATCGTTTCTCTGAAGATGGAAAACGACGAGTCCAGCCCTGAAATCAATTCCTCAAATGCAAAAAAAAAGAAAAAGATCACAGATTACAGAGTGTAACTACAGCAGATCTACTTTCACATTTATTAGCAGGATGACTGTGACTACCTCGTAGATCTTTGGCCAGGGCATCCTTTCTTGCATCACTGTATTGGTTTGCCAGCACAGACTTTCCCTGTGCAAGCTTAAGTACATTTGGCAAGACCCCGACAAAGCCTTCTTTGAAACAATGACAGAAGGCACATGTTGAAGGTTTAATTCTGTCAACTTCATCAATGCACTGTAGAATACACAAACACATTATCAATTATTATTGTTAAAGGCAACTAGTAATTCAAAATCTAACCAAAATATAAAAAAGCTAGAAATGCAGCGTCTAGGTCAAGTGAATTTAGCAGAGTTAGGTTTTTTTTTTTTTTGGCAAAGACGGTGCAGCTGGGCTGAAGGGCGCTTTAAGGGAGAGCGCACAGCAAATACCCCCAAACAAAGTACTTAAACACTAAACGATGAAATTACTTCCCTCTTGTGACGGTACTTCACTGAAACACTAATATTCTGAAACTGCAGAGAAGCTGGGTAACGTCCTGTACACATAACATGCTAGGTACTGCTAGCACGCTAGTCTTAAAATTTAAATTAATGGATTGATTTAGACCATGAACATAAATAGGTCAGATTACTTACCATTCTTGCGTCTTCTTCATTAATTTTGATTCCAGCTTCAGATATTTTTTTGAATAAGTTCTTCGGTGGACAGGCTGCGTAAAACCGGACGGTCCAGCATTTGACCTTTCTGGTGCCTTTTCTGTCATCCAGGAGGAAACGCCCCACCCAACACTGACTTCTACTGGTGCAATTTTGCACCATTTGCTCTGAGCAGTGATTTTGTGCCTCTGAAGGTCCACAGTAAATCACCCCAAGGGTTCATCTCTGTACCTTTCCTCATGAAAGTACCTTTTGGGTACAAAAGTTTATCTTTTTTGTGTGTGTGTGTAGGTTACATTAAAGACACAGACATGAACATCATAAGAGTGTTCTATAACTCATTTTATTGCCCTGTCATAATAACAGTGTTGGCTTTCAGTGTCATAATAGAGAGTGGATTAATTTTTAATAATTTATCTAATAAATAGAAAAGCAATATTGTGCCTACTTCAAAGCTAAAAATAGCTGCAAACATTTGTAAGAGGTCAGTTGCTCTGATTATCCTTAGCATTCATTTTGTACTCATTAATTCCCTATTTTTGTTTGTTTGTTTGTTTTATGTTTGTCCCACATTACACAAGCAAACAGATTGAGAAGAAAGTAGACACTCCAAAAACCAGGTTTGTTGTGCGATGGTCTCTGTAGAGGTGGCTAATTTTTTTGTTTTTTTGTTTTGTTGAATGTGAACATGGATGGGTGCTGATGGCGATGATGAAGAAACACCAATACAGGCCATCCTGAGAGTCACGGAGGTGATCTGCGCACAGAAACCCAATTTGCGCCCAGTTTATCTGTGCTGAGATAGCTTATCTTTATGGAAAATGGTATGTTAATGTAAGGTGGGAGAGCACACGGAACACACTGCAGCTGGACACACTCTTAAACACTGAATTCTCCTTACCAGTTAAAAACAGGCACAGCCCTGCCTCATCCAAGTATCTCAATCCCAAACGCCTCATTTCGTTTACCTGCTCAGGAATCCAGACAGGCAGAGTGAAATACTGAAAACCACGGAGAGGTGTTATTATCCACAGAACATATCCAGGTACAGTCTGCCTGGTAACATCAGGCAGAAAAGTCCGAGCCCAGCGGTGCCACGGTTGCACATAGTTTTCATTATCATCATGTTTGGTTGCGCGCGAGGTTACAGCATTAATAAAATGTGACCTGCAGTTCTGATGAAGTTATTCAGGTCCCTCGCCCATAAACAGGCGACAGACACAAACGGACGTAAACGCGGGCGTTTTGCCGATTTCGACGTTTTTCCCCTGACTCAGATTTTTTCGCCTGGCTAGTTAACAATATAACAACATTAGTAAATCACAGTTTTTATGTCATAATAAATATTGTGTAAGAGCTATTCTCAAAAATCCAGATGTTCTAGAATATTATTATATATATTATTATTATTATTATTATTTGGTTTTCTTTCTTTGCTTGTTTGTTTGTGTTAAGAGTTTGACCCTCTCTGCATTTTGACATATATCTGAGCTATCTGAACTGAATTTCTGATTATACCATTATTATATGATTCTGTGCTTGTTATTATTCTTCATCAAATATCACTGAGACTGCTGCTGGACTCTGTCCTGCTGTTTGACCCCCTTTGCAAAGGCAAATTAAAATCCCACAAAGACGACTTATTTGTGTCGATGGATTTATTTCAGATTTCGGCGACATTTTGGTGTCAGAAGTGTGATATGAACTCCATATCGTAATAATTTAAAAGCCTAAGATAATTTTTTTTCAAAGTGACTGAAATTAAATTGAATTTCTACAAAAACAATAAAGTTCGGGGCAGATTTTTTGCAACAGTGTGGTTTGGTTTGTTTTTATTTATTTGGTATTCACTTAAGGATTGATGTGCTGTAAAATCTGAGATATAAAAAATAAATGAACCAAATTATACCTCTAAATTCTCTTCATATAGGACTCCATGCCTCCATGCACACTGTAGCTGTGCAGTGTACTTTCTGACTGCATACCCGCAGTTCCTCACTGAATTATATAACCGCTTGGAGCTCAGCATCACAGAAGTGGTTGTGTCATCACACAGAAAGCATTTGTGTCCAGGGGGACTGTTTCCACATCCACTTCTCTCCCAAAGTGACTGCTCACTCAGGGCTAGAACCTATGAAACAAGAAAACTCCATACACCGTGTTGCCTTGCAGACAAGTAACGATCTAAATGTTTAATCGTCTCCTTTTACATCCTGAGTGCTTTTTATAGAAATCAATTTATTTCAAAGCATCCACACCATTTAAAAAAAAAAACAACAAACAAAAAAAAAAGATTTTTTAAATTAATCTGTTAAAACTTTGATTGGGTGTAGAAATCCTACATTATCGTTTACACGGTGACCCTGAATTCGCAGTACACAAAGCACTTTAACACTGAACACCTTGACCACCGGCTCAGTTGGTACGTCTGACCATATAGTTTTCTCCCAGAATGCCATTCAAAAAAAAAAAAATTGCAATCAATTTTTGAATACATCTGCCATTTGGCCAGCATGACTGAAGCGCAGCCTACACAAAACACAGTTTACACAAACCTGTGAATGTTAACCGAGTCTTTTTTTCACGGCACAAAAGCCTCCTACGAGCACGCGTCCGATTTGAAAAGTGACTGTCGGCAGCTTTCCGCGGAGAGTCCATATGGTCTCTGTATTTATGAGGTGATGAGGCCTGCTCCTGGGGTTCAGGCTGGTCATTATCTGGGAGATGCTACAGCTCCAGTAGTTAAGGTCACCTGGTATACGCCGGATTTCCTCGCACGCTACCAGAACTGGAGGATACTAAATGTATAATCATCTCTGACTCCATAGAAGCAGGGTCCACACAGACTGACCATCATATGAGCTTACTGTAGAATCAATCCTGGCTTTATACCCTGCTCTTTCAGCACAATCCCAAATAGTACATCTTCAGTATCATTTTTTTTTTCTCTAACAGCTAGACGGGCAGGATTCTTACTGGTCTTGAATAGAAATTCAAGGTTCTGGACTAACTGGTCACACAAAAATCAGACAGTGGAAGACATCACCATGAATTTGAGAGCTTTTGGAATCCTTTGATGAATAAAAAAAATAATAATATGCCCAATAAAATCACAACCAAGCCTATGCCAAGACATCAGCGATGAGATCATTTTGAAGCCTCCGCCATGAGGGAGCAGAACATGCCGCGCTGCTGCCTTTGTAAACATTTGTAAAATCCTCACCATTAGACTGCAAAGTTGGATTTATGCATTTCTTTAACTGCAATATTACGTGGAAACTATTTCTAGTGGCAAGTAAGATTTTCTAGTCTGACAACAGTCTGGTATCACTTTGAAGGTATAATTGGGAGAAAAAGTGATTTGCGATGTTCAAAGGGGTTCAAAATGACCCTCCTACAACCAGGCACGCTGGGAGCTGTTAAATTCACATCTCGCACTGCAAGGTCACACGCACTGTTTTAAATTAAAGATATTATAAGTCACTGATGAGAAATGATGTCATAGTTAAACAATGTATATACTTAAAGCCCACTTGCGTATAAATATCAGCAGGTATCGGTAACAAATCAAAACTCTCGGAGAAACTGTGTAATTAATCGAACTGAATGAACTGCAAAAGCGCACACAATCATTTAATTAAGTTCAGCTAATTGTGCCCTTTGTTCTTCATTTCAGTGCACACAGTAAAATCAGTGTGGCATTATGTATAGGCTATTACACAGTGGAATTTGTGTCATTTTAGGTGGTATTTAATATTTATTATCTAAAATCCTGCAGGTTCCATCTTTTTTATTTTTAGAAGCCCAGATCAATGATAGACAAATTAGTGAAACACCGGCTGAACCTGTGTTTGACAGGCCCTCCTCCTGCTGCTGGTTGGACCCTGCAGATACAGTGCAAGCTACATCTGTTATTCAGCAACACAAACACCAAACGGTTTTTGTAAGCAAGCGAAAAGAACAGCATTCAATCTCTTACCAGCCGCAACACCCGTCATGTTTTCCGTATTTTGTTAAAGCCCATTAGGAAGCGTTTGCATTAGACCAAGCGTTCCCTGACGACTACGGCGTACAGGTGGCTGTAACGCAGAAACGATGGCCTGCTGCAGTGAATTCTGGGCAATTAAAAAAGAAGGATTGGCCCTTTTCTTGTAGCTGGGGATAATGTAAACAGATATGCTCACCTTCAGCTCTGCTGAGCTTTTTACACTCAATTAGGAACTCAGCATCTCCAGTTTTGTGAAAGTAACAGAGACTGCTGTTCTTAAAATCTAAGGATCTTTTTTAATGTCTCGTACAATTTGCAGTCTCCTCTGTCCATGTTAATCCAGTTTCAGGAGAACTCGTACTCGACAAAATGCAGTGTGACTGATTAATGTGCTTTGCCATCTGCATGAAGCTTATGGAAGTACACTTATAGTCTTTTTGGCTGTACACTTGAAAGGCGCAGTCGCCAAAATATGCAAAACAAACCCAAGATAAAAGTAGAATTTCAATCAGAGAGCACATTCTCAAACAGGACTCACACCCTACGCAACGCTGCGCCAAAGGGTTAAAAGCTGCTCCCATGACCCACCTCTCCACCAACGTTTTGTGAAATTTGGCTCCGTGGCTTTTGCATAACGTTTGTCACAAAATAAAACAAACAAACAAGCAGCTCTGAAAACAATTTTACATCTTCAGCTCTCGCCTTGCCGGAGGAATGATTCCTGAAGTGACGCTGAAGCGCAAACTGCTCCGGAAATGCTTGGCGTGAACACCTTCTGGACGTCTCACTCAGATGGCGACACCGTTTCCAGATCCTATGTAATGTGTCATTTTGCTGACTGGCCCTACTTATTGTTCCGCTCTTCTCAATGGCGCAAACTCACCAAATATTAATTAATTTCCTTCCAAATGCTAAGACCGCATTCCCCAAATCAAACTGGAGTAAATCTCTGAAACACCTGTATGCTACGCTACGCTTCGTGCAATGGTTTAACCTTGTGACTGCAGTGACGCCTTTTTCCCAGTCACAAGAGGTGAAGGAAATAGCAGATCTGCACAATGACACTTCTCTCTGCCTTTTGCAGTCTGCCTTCCTGCTTCACACCTTCTCTTCCTTTCCCCTTCTTGCTCTCAGCTTAGCAGCTTTAAGGCTTTTTTTTTTTCCTCCCCAGCAAAGCATGCTCTCTGGCTCTGAGCACTGGCATCACTTGCATCGGTATGCAGCTGCCGTACACACTGCTGATCCCTCTTTATGAGGACATGAGTTTCAGTGCTTTTATCCCCCACCTTCACTTGCAAATATGCCTGCATTCAGTATCTACACTTCAGCTTTAGAGACCTGTGGGAAGCTTTTAAAGAGGAAGTCAATAAAAGGGTATAAACATGCATGAGCTTAACTTTGTGCTTTTGGTGTCTTTATTCTAAAGTTAGATTTTCTTTTTTCTTTTTTTTGGATAGCACCTCACTCATGCAGGTTTCTAAAACAAAATAATTTCTCGGCTCTTTCACTGAGGCAGAACTAGATTTTTTAATATTGCTGTTCTTGCCTTGTATTAGGGGAACATTTCAATAAAAGGTGATGCTCAGTTTTAAAATAATTAAGAGAATTATGTTAAGTATTATCCTTTAATCATTTTTACTTGTTTACTCTAAATTTGAAGCTGTTGTTTGTGTAAACATCATCAGATCTGGTAAACATGTAACGATGCACAGCCTATACAGCGTGGTATGGAGGGCTTATAAAACATAGATTTAGAGCAGTTGTATACTTTAATTACTAAGACCTGCAGAGATTAATTTACTAGAACAAATGTTTGATGTCTCATGTGCTAATACTGTTTGCTTTGTCTTAATACAAATAAAGGACTTGATGTAACCAACAGATGCAGCAATGGGCTTAAAAACTGTGCAAATGTATGTTGCATGTTTAACTGTCTTCAGGCGGTGTACTCAGCAGGGATTAGTCTGCACATAAGTACTTGCAAGTTTGCTAATAAAATAAGAAAATAAACAGGTTAGACTGGTGCTGTTTTCTGGATGCTCTCGGGCACAAAAGCAGCCTCGTTGCTTATTTTGCATTAATAAACACACCGGGGACAAAGAATAAAACCCAGAGCACACGGGAAAATGTCATGAAATATCTCCTGACATGAACACATTTCTAATTAAAATCTTCTTTGTTGGTTTCAACAGTGTGCACTCCTTACACTGGCATCTCCTTCTCAGTTGCCTGCAAGTTTCCCCACAAACACAGACGCATACGAATCCGGAGAGGACCGGAGACACCAGATTTCCGCGTGACATAAATCTTCTCAGTCAGCACATGATAGCCTCTATGATGGACAGGTGACCTGCCATGAGCACCTGTCCGTATTCAGCAAAAATGTATGCTCAGATAGTCTGCAGCTCCTGAGAGGGATTCAGGGAGCTGAGAATATGAATGGTTTTCATTTCTGTCCTGACAAATGGTTGCGAGCCTGTCGCACAAGTCAACAGTCTGTTCTTAGCAGGTTTGCCATTTCATCTTTATTTATTTTCAGTGTCTTTAATTCTGCACTGTGCACAAACTGTATCGAATCACGAAGCCATAAAATGCAAAACACAATCCTGGAATAAATAACTACATTTGCCGTGATTTGCTGCTTACACGTGTATTACTTGTGAGTTGTATTCCAGCGAGCTATCAAATTTCCAAAGATAGTGCCACAGAGCCTCCTTTATCTGGAGCTCAGACGTCCAGCCCGACTGCTCGACTGAGGGGCCTTTATGAGCTCAGCGGCCCGGCGATGCACAATTCTATTGGCGGTGTGCAGGTGATGGGGCTCTCCGGATTGATGCATTAAAATAGAAACATTAAATCCTCAAAGTAAAGCGAGCACTGTTACTAGGCATGTCTCAACTTTACATTGTCCCAAAATTTTTTTTTTTTTCAAGCGATGCTGGAAAGCGAGGTGCTTACAGCTGCGAGATGAAATGATTAGAAGATTAACTGCCTCGTCAACTGAGAGAAATTAAAGCTGCCGCTATCTTAATAAGTAAGAGATTCAGCTATTTTAAAGGGGGAAAAGCAAAACATGCAGTAGTCATGCCCCATTGTAGACTGGATATCCTCCTGCGTGGTATTGATCCGGCAGATCGAGCAATCTGAAGATATTATGTTACTTTTTCTTACATTAGTTAAAACAATCACCATCGAAGCAAATGAAAACAGACGTATGTTTTCCACATCCGAACAGAATCAATTTATCAGCAAAGTGATACACAAACTCATTACAACAAACGACCTAATACTTTCACACAAAACATTTTATCCTTCATGAACACCAACATTTGCCACTTCATTGTGCATTCTCTAAAGCTCGTCAACAGCCGCCTACGCACTGGAAACTTGTCTCACTTCCCTAAGATCAAAACTTTGTACTAAATAAACCACAGAGGAGAAAAGCCTGTGTGCACTAAACACGCATATCAATAGTCATATCTGGATAAAATTTGCACAGCACTCTCAACAAAAAGGCGCCACAGCTTGTCGTCCCCATTGTTTGTACACTCCAAAAGGACCCTGACATAACTCAAAACAAGCGTGGTCACTCCTGGTCGGGCTGCCAGGTGTTCGGCTGCAGTGCCGTACCTCAGGCAGTCCATCATTCTCTTTGGAAGCCTCCCAAGCCTTCACAGCAGAAGCAGAAAGGGACATTTATCACAGCAAACACATAATTATGCTCCCAATATTTTATGGTCAACACTGTACATTAAAACACAACATCAGAGCTGAAAGGTTTTCGACTACGCTTGTTAAAAGGACAACAGAATAAACGTTAACACGACGTCCGGGTGGTACAGCATCCACTGTCGGGAAATAAAAACCCGGACTAAAACAGATTACGCGCCTGCTCGGTCGTACGGCGGTCATCTCTGAACAAAAAAAAAATATTAACTTTGTTCATCGAGAGTGCAGCAAAAGGAGAAAAGCGAGATCATCACACAGGGTAAATGAGATTCACAGGCTCATCCATAGTCGGGCACAAAGCCCACTTCAACAGAGATGAGGGCCAAGAGAGATTGATAAAGGTCAACACTGCAAACTGGCACAAAATGAAGTATAGGCTTCATTTCAGGCACAATAGGAAAATGTAGGGAGTGCATAAACTTCTTGGAGAACAGACGCCTACCAGCTTCCCAACAGCACAGCACAAACTCATTCATCAAGAAAAATTTTAAAAAATGAACACCATTTTATTATATTTTCCAAAGATTTTATTCAAGTCTGAAAGATTTTCCATTTTCTCTGAAAACTGAGCGTGTAGCTCCCCATCAGAGAGTTACTGAGCCTCGAGGTGCTGCAGAGAGGTATTAAATAAAGGCTCAATTCTGCTGTTTGTTAAGGACATTTAAACCTTTAAAAAAGAGCTACACGGCATTACAACTGAATCTCATGTTAGATTTTTAGAATATTATATTTGTTAAGCTATAATCGGGGTGGCAGTGGCGCAGCGGGTAGGTGCTCACCTCGCAACCGGAGAGTCCCCGTCTGAGCGCGTGCTGCCTGTAGCTGTGGCTACACTAGTAGCTTACCACCACCAAGTATGATTGAGGTGTGAATGAATAGTGCATGGACTTGTAAAGCGTCTTTGAGTACCTTGAGTACCACCTATATAAGTCTAAGGCATTATTATTATTATTTATTATAATGACTTAGGCCCTGAATATTGTGCTGCTGTATAAAAAGTCTGGAATCTCATTTTTTCTATTATTTGTTTGATGATGTGAATTCTGGGGTCCGCACTGTGCACTTCCAGTTACTGTGTTCTAATACGATAATATATTTTCCTGTCCCAGCTTGAGTTATGACGACATAACACTTCACATGCTCTCTGGGTCCCAGCTTCAGCAGCGAGTGGGAAATGTTTTGACTCATCTGTCTGAAATCGTAGGAAAGAATGTAAATTCGGTTTTTATATCGGATGTGCGAGCACAGGCACCTCTTCAGGAGCCCGCGACTGATGTAAGCACTGCTTTTGCCACTTTTCAGCGTGACCAATTGTGGCATTAGACTTATCGCGAGGAGTCCTTGGAGCAGGCTTCTCGGCAAGTCGAGAAATCTCTTAACCTTTTTCGTTTAAATGCGGGTCAAAATAATCTCTAATGGTGTAATTGCCCTTTCAGTCTATCAGCTTCATTGCTGAGCTTAGACCCACTCAGAGGGGGCACGGCGTGTAAAAGTGCTATGACAAAGAGCTTGGCAAAGAGAGACTGACAGCACGCAGAATATAGTTGAGGCAGTGAGCTGCTAATCTTAAAGCCCCTTCCCCACTTGTCTGAGCACATTTGCCTCTGGCTTGAGGCTTATCCCTACAGATGTATATCTGTCAACAGAAAGCAAGCGGGGCAGCAGTGGCTCGTTTGGAGCACATTTGTCCCCTTTACTGGATTACCATTTGCAGTGGCATAAAGCACGGCATCAGAGCCAACACTTGGCAGCTGGGAGACAATCTGCAGGGATAAGCTAACCCTCAGTAGCGGTGAACGGGTATCCGTGAATGTAAACCACCTTCCTCTGCCATACCTCGCCTTCAGCTCAGCCAGCTTATTCCTGCTGACTGATTATTCCAACCCACAGGAGATGCGCCCATGCATACACTCACAGGCTCCCTGTGTCTGACATTTGGGGGTTTACTTTCGCTCGTGTCCAATATGTATTTTTTTTTTCCAAGAGATTTTAAATATACTTGGAACAAAACTCCATTTTCAGAAAAAAAAGGGGGGGTGGGAGTGGTTCGACTGCCATCCTGTATTATACTCAAAATGACAGCATGCAGGACAGTTATTGATATCTGTGTACACTGTTGTTACAGTGAAGCTGCTGTTGGAATCAAACCTTCTAACAGAAGAAATAACCACAGTCCTCACAGGACACAATACTGTTGCCTGATAGATGAACCACAGACTGTGTGTATATAAAGAACCATCGCACGCCACAGTGGTAAGTGAAGTCATTCTGGTCATCAGCATCGTGGTGAGCATCCCCTACAGCATTACAGCACCTTTGCAGCTCTGTTGTAGCTCCAGCCTAAAGCCCACCCTGATTCGTCCTCTATTTGACTCAAACTGGGAACATAATTTACAAAACGAATGGCATGTTTCATTAAATAAGCCTTGCAACAATGGTGAATGACAGCACATACGCATTTCCCTATAACTGGCCTTCTTTAAGGAACCAGAGGAGGCGCCACCTGCTGGCCATTTGAAAGAAGGCTTCACTTTCGAGACCTGGAGACTCTGTCTATCTTTGATCTACAGGCTATGACTGAAAAAATAGATATGCCTGATGTTTGGAAAATTTTAACAATTACAACAACTGATTGCATATATTTGCATGGGCTAGTATAAAAACGTCATAGAGCGCAACACAGACCATGCACCTTTTTCAAGAGCTCTGGTTCCATCCATTCATCCATCCATTCTCCTCTGCTTATCCTGTTCAGGCTAAGCAGAGCTCTGGTTCCAGAAATGGTTTTCCCCGCTCTTTTTCTCCATTCAGAAAATCTTTATATAACGAGTTTTAAGCCTCGAACCAAACCAACCAGCTGGGAGAACCATAAAAACCAGGAGACCATAAAAATATTTGATTCCGATTTCTACAGGAGCTCATCACCTCGTTTTCACAGTGCTGTCAGCTCGTAGTGAGTCTACTTATTGATGGTTACAATACTAACACTTATAATCAAAATCCCCATGGAGAAAATAAATGTTAATCTTCCAGAATCTCACTGTTGCACATTGTTCACAAATAAACAACATTTATTTTTCACAACACAGATCTGAACCCTCCTCTTTCTCTTACACCAACAGTTTAAAAGCTATCAAAGACTTTCCAAAGCACTTCTGCATTTTTAATGAACAGCCTCAATTCCCTCACTAATCAGAGGGGAAAATTTTTTTTCCTGTACATGATGGAATTATTCATCCTCAACCACCTTGTCTCATTTTATCTGTAGTTTTGATATCTGTCATTTTAAATGCATGAAAGAAAAAAAAAAGAACCACTTTGGTTTATTTTCTGCTTTGCCCTCATTAAGCCCCCCCAACCCAATTCTCATCTCCCATCACACAGACACGCACGCGATGGTCAAACACACACCCACGTCACCTGGAGGGTGTACTTGCCAAAATGTCTTACAAGATAAGAAATGATGAAAGACTCGCTGCTCAAAACAAAAGAAAAGTTCCCTTGGTGGTATGGGAGCTTTTTAGGCTCCGAATGAAGGAAAGTGATGAAACACTTGAGAAGGAGGAATGTCAGACCAAACCAGAGAAGCTGTGGCCAACAAAGAAATGTGAAGATCATAAAACGTACAGTACATCCATGACCCAACCAGCCCCCGGGTCCGCAGAGTACGGCTACACCACATGGCTAATTAGCATTACTAGCCTGCCTGCCATCTTACCTGCCTGCGACAACTCCGACTTTATTTGCTCCCCTTGTGGCATATATAGTGACAGTGTAGTGATGCGCCATTATCTCACAGAGTGACGCAGGTTAACACCAGCACATGGCAACGACGTCGTCATCATCATCATCATCATGGCACACGCAGAGCAGCAGCACAAAGCAGGCCACCTGATAAAGAGCAGGCCATTTAACACATTCTGCCAAAGAAGAAGTTTAAATGTTTGGGGCGGTGTAGCAGTCTAAAGGCTGCAGTTATAAATAAGTCCAGCAATGAATTTAGGCAAATTCTAACAGTGCAGTCGTCCTTAGAAGGATGAGTCTGCATGAAATAACTCTCGGCATTACAGAGCATGAACAGAGTTGCCGAGGCTGAAGTCGTCTATAGAATCACTGCAGTGTGCGATGCGGAGCGCTGCAATTTAACTGTCGATTAGGCTGTGATCACACAGAAAATGCTGCACCTTATTGCCTACACTAAGGAGGTTGTGCTTCCAGTCCCCTTTGTTTGTTTGTCTGTTAGCGAGCGTGATATCTCAAAAACTGTTCAGAGAAATTTGTTAAATGGGCAAGCAGTGACCTAATAAACCAGGTCTCTCTGCACCGGTATATCAGATAGAGAATTCTTTAAATATCTGCCACAGATGACTGCTACTCTCAAAATAATTCAAAATGATTCCTGGCACATGCATCTTGTCATTGCCCACCTGTGAGCATTTTGCATGAGATTCTGTTCCCAAATGCAATGATATGTACTCTGTGTTTTGTACCTGCATGGGTTTCGTTTGTTAACTCCACAAAGAAACAACTTTATGTTCCGGAGTCCTGGAGCCCCGGCCTGGGCATTGCATGCATCTGAACCCAAGTCTCATAACATAAATATTTAAGAAGCCCTTGAAGTGGGCACTGTCAGAGCTCTTGGATAAGATGGTAAAACTGCCCGTGCCCTATTCTCTGTTCATTACCCCAAAATCTGATGCAAAGTGGGCTGTGCTCCAGCTGCCTACTTCTACTTTCACAATTATTAACACTGTTGTGTTTGATAGTTTATAAGAGCAGAATTACACCTTTGGAGCTCTCGACTGCCAATTTTAAAGAATATATAGATGCAAAGAGGAAAGCATAATTTTGTTTGCAGTTCTCTGAAATTAGAATATAACAATCTACTTTGTCCTTTAAAAAAAAAAAAGAGACTCCATTAATTCGGTCCTGTCTCCTAAAAGTCAGGCTCCCATATATGAAAACAGCATTCTTAATTTAATTTTGGGGGGAGACATATTTTCCCAGAAAGGCAGCAACACTATGCCTTTCTACTGGAAATTAGCAGCACGCAGTCTTCAAACTGAGCATTCAGTCAATTTGTTCCTACTGTCTAAAAGTAAGTGCTTCCATAATAGGTCCGTGTAAACTTTAAAAGAGAGGAAAAGTCAGCGTTTAGGAGACTGTGATACAAACACGGCCAATTTCTGACTGGGAGACGGGAGAATGAGACTTTTGAAGATTCATTTTCTCACTGTGAAGTATACACGGAGGAACCTCTTCTTTAGAATTGGTTTGGGTAAAAGAAATATACTCTTTTATAGCTTCTAGCATTTTGTCAGATACCGAGGATCCCTTCCATCATTTTTTTTTAAAGGTGAGACACCTGCACGTTTCACATGGTTGCTAGAAGCTGCCTAACTTTAACACATATAAGGGCAGATTGCATAAACTACCTATGGAATCATTTTCTGGGGGGGGGAGTGGTTTTCAGTGTGGGGAAGCTTCTTTGAGTTGCTCCCTTATTCACAACAGCAGCAGATGGATCCACGTGTTTGATTTGGCAGGGGTTTTTTCCACCAGATGCCCTTCCTGACACGAGGGCATCCGGGGATTCATGCATCCTCTCAGTCTCAAACCAAGCAACTTTCAGGTGTTAGGCAACTCTGTCAACCACTACACCATGGAGTGATCTGTGATAGTGCATCATATAAACAAGCAAAATCTGCAAAGTCCACACTGAGAGTAGGAGGCTGAGGTGGCAGCATGAATCAAATGCTGGTGTTTCACCACGTTTTCAGCCACTGCTGCGACAGACTCGGGCATTAAAACTATTCGGCTTGTTCAGAAAGATGTTTGGGTTCAAAAAGATGCTCGGAGGAGAGACCTGAGTGACTAGCTGAGCAAATCCTTAATGGTGTCCACTGTGTAAACAAACCATCATCAGCCTGCAATACTGATATATTCCAAATTTGACTTTTGCTACAGTATTGCCCTAAAATGTATTTGTAACTTGCATCTGACATTTACAGTAAATATGAACTTTTTCTTTTTTTTAATACCGATAAGATCAAGCATCAGTGCAGGCTCACGCCAGCCACCAGCAGTTTTCCACGGATCCCATTAATTACAACTCACATCCTGCTTTTCCAACGCATACCAGAGGTTTTTAGACTATGTGCTCACTTTCTAGCGACCAATTATTTTTTATTCATTTCAATATAGGTTTAAATTTATTCTGCAAAAACATGAAATATGCTTAAGAAAGTAAATCTGGGACACTGACTTTTACGTCCACGTGTTTGTTCTTGTGGAGTGAGGATCTGTGAGCCGGGAATATGTGGGGAAACTCTTCCGTCCAAAGTCTGCTGATGCCGCTGAACTCTTTTTCACCTCCTTTTAAACAGATCTGGATTTTCACATAAATTTTAAACATAGCTTACAACTGCAATGCTTTTCTGGGGGTCAACTCTCAGACTGAATGCACCAGTAAAGGAAGGTTTGCCCACTGGTTGATGGTCCAATACCAGGAGACATTTTAAAAAAAAAAAAAAAATCATGTATCAGCAAGTTCATTTCCAAACTGCACTGACTTGAGCTGATGTTACACCACACAGTTTGTAATTAATGGACGGCACAGCATGCCAAATCACGCATGGTGCCTTTACTCCAGTTCCTCTTCAGTGGGGTCACGTCTTAAGGCAACATGGCGGGAGTTGGAAATGGCGGTATGATTAGATCACAGCTGTACACACCTCATAATGGAATTTCAATTTCCACAGCTCAGTGCGATCAGGTAAACGTGTGGGAAGGAAATGACAGCGGGAATAACATAAAGCAACGTGCACCAAGGCAAATCAAACATTTAACAGATAAATGTCCAAGTCAGTCTTTAAGCTTTATCACCATCGGGCTGCCAAGTGTAACAGAGGCCTGACTGTGCATTTTATTGAACACATAACAGTCGGACATGGACAAAAACTCCTTGACGTGGAGGAGGAGGTCATGCCCCAAACTGAATCAGATATTGGAAAAACTGATTCATTTGCGAACTGATCTTTAATGTCATGGTGTAATGTGCAAGTAAGCGTGACATCTGCACTGCTGTTTAAAGGTGCCCTAATGATTTGATGGGCTGTGCTGCGTCTGAGAGCAGCATCCTTGATTAAAGGGTCCTCAATAAAGTCACTCAGTCTCAGACCCACAGAAACTAAACCACAGGCTGAGTTAATGTAATGGGGATGATCATAGGTCGTTCTGCTTGGTATTATCGGCACAGTGTACTGAATCAGCACTGACTATGTCGTCAATGTCATGTGGGACAACATGTTATTAAACTGAGGAAGACGGGGATACAACTGCTTAGATGTGGTAGTTTCTCATATGGAGCCCCTTGACAGCATCCCCCACCCACCCCTTCCGGTAGGCGTTATGCGCACTTGTCGCCTATAGGGCGGTGGCTGCGCAAGCATGTCCAGGAGCGGGACAGTCTGTGGGGAGTTGGGGACTTGCCTTGAGGCCACCACGATCCCTGGCTGCAGAGAAGCATCACGCATGCAGCCTCACCTGCGTCCCCAGCCGCCCAACTCTGAATGAGTGACTACACAGTCTGCACGGCCGGTGCCTACATGCATACAAGCACTCCTTGAGAATGCCTCCCAACACACACACACACACACAGGCACACACGCAGACACTATTCTGCCTACATTTAACACAGTGCGCACCCTGAAACAAACGCTGACCTGAAATGCAGCCCTGTCACGTTTGTGAACGACTCAAAACGGCCCTAAGACACACGGTGGTGTGACTTTAGCATGATCCACTCAATGACACCGGACGCACGCCACCGGCTACTGTAACCTTTTTTGTGCGTCTTGCTCCATCAGTTTGGGGGGGGGGACATAGTCTAAACGGATGAACCGAGCGACAATGGACGGCCGGCGGCCGACTGATCCGCAGCCTGGTGTTTTATCTGTCACTTAATCCCAGAGGCACTGCCATGTCTAAGTTGTCTCCGATGCAAAAACTTGTGCAGCCGCAGTCTGCTCTTCACTGCGCCGCACAATTCAACTTCCAGGCATTCCAGCACACTCGGCTCTCTGACGGCGAACAACGACAGGCTCGTCCTGCGCCTAAAACTGCTGCGCGGACACATCATCTGAGAGGAAAATCAACTCTCTCCGCATCAGACACTTGCACTCACGTGTGACACGGTCACATACGATCTTTGCACTCCCCGCACCCGCCACCTCCCCTGCACACCACGCCCGTCTACACGGCAACAATCCGGTGCTCACCTTTAAAGACGCTCGCACAGAGGCTGTAAAGGATGAAGATCAAGTACTGCTTGACAATCATATTCTTCTCTTTTCCTTCACAGTTTTGCGTCAACACTCCACTCGCGTTTGACTCTTGCTTTAAATTCTGTCTTTATCTCTTCTCTTGTCAAGACGGACTTATCCAGGTGAACGGCGCAGTTTCTGACTGACCGGAGTTACATTGATGAACTCTCGCCGTTTTCAGAGGAGTCCCTGTGTATTTTCGCAGATCAGGGGGCAGTGATCACTGTGGTGTAGCAGGACGGCAGAGATGCTCGTCGGCGAAGTGCAGATCCTGCCTCCCTTTATTGCCTTTCTCTTTGACTCGCTGCAGAGAGCAAGAGTCCCGCCCACGCTTTTTGACTAATGAAGACGCTTCACCAATGGAGAACACCTAGAAATAGTTCTGATCTCTGGGAAACTGTCAAAACACTTGCACCGAGTAACACAGCCGCTTTGATACATCCGTTTCGAGAAGGGACCTGAGCGATCATGTGACGAGTTTTTGTTCAGGTGCGTCATTTTGAAAATGCCAAAGCAGAACAATAGGCCTCTGCAAGATAATTTAGACATGTGGAAATATAAAAACTGTAAGGAGGAAACGCTGGCCGCCGCAGAGCCTGTGGAAGGCTCTTAAATTGAGGCTCCTTGCTAGACTGAAGTGCAAGAGTGCAGAAACCACCGTTCCAGCGATTTAATGTATTAAAATATGCCCACAGCAAGCAGAGTTAATTTAACAATTTTAGACGGTTCTAAACAGCTACCCCAGAGCCATAAAAGTTGTATGAGACAAACAAGCCTGTAGTCAATACCAGAGAACCTGAAATAACTGCCACTGCAAAATCAACGCATAACGCCGTTAGACATTTTTTTTACAATGTAAAGAGCAGCACGCAGTAATAACAGAGGGACCTGCCCCATGCTGTGTTTTTTAAAAATGCCTTTGCTCTCGCAGAGGTTGTGACCTGGCGTCTGGGTGCATGCGCGCACGCAGCGCGCGGGCACACGGGAGGTTAATGGGCACCCGGACATCCCTCTTCCTTCAAAGGTTCCTGTGAGTGGTGCAGAGAAATGAGTGTGACCATCCCTAAAGACGGAGGTGTGAGGGAACGGCAGCTCCAGCCAGGGATCGTTTTCTAAGCCGATGGCGAGGATTTTACACATGGTTTAACATGCTGCCGGGCGAATTTGGTTCAATTTTGCACAGTGCTCCTCTACGCCACTCCCACTTCAAATCAAATTGCTGACCTGGCTGTACCACCTGAGAAAAGCTGTGGTGCTGAGAAATGCTGCCCCTGCTTTTAACCCGTTTGATTTTCTCCCAGTATGAATAGCTGGAAATGGCACACGCAGCTCCAGCGCTCGTTGTCTAAACACTCGGTCGGATCACTCATTTTTATTGCAAACAAGAAGTTAATGCAGTGTTTTCCAGCTTATTCCCAGATTTGAATCTGAATGGCTCGAATGGGGGCGCTTTACTCCTGCGTGCTCTCGCGTAGTTTTGTATGCTTTTAGCCTTTTAACTTGGAGCCATTCACATCTCTAATCCCTGTGGAACCACTGATGCCTTTCTGAACTGTAAACCTTGAAGGACTGAGTGCTCTTGTGTGACATGCATTCTCTAGTACAACGCACTTATAATTCAGAGCAGAACTATACAATTACCATGAGGATGGTGGTAAAGAATCAATCCCACGAGTCCTGAAGGTCAATTCCTCGTCATTTCATTAGATCCTTGAGCGCAGAATTCTACTCATGCACCTTTTCAACAGCAAGGATTTATTGACCATGTGAGTTCAGCAGAAAAGCACACAGTGCTGACACAGATCTGTAATGCAGAGGAGCGTGTTCCCCTTTGTATTTATCTCCTGGGCATTATATTGCATACCATTCCTTGATCTGTATCATTTAAAATGCCTAGTTGTGTTTGCACCACTAGATTTAACAAGGTCACGAGCTGCACTTGAGAATTCCAGGTGTGCGTTATGACAGGACACACATTTATTTTTCCTTATTTATTTAATGTTCAAGACAGAAAAGTCCACCAGAGATATTAAAACCAGGGAGAAGAAAGTTTAGGTCAAGATGAATTACAGTATTTGCGCCAACCCGCCCCTGACAGCGCTGATCTCACTGATCGAAAGGCAGCCAATCCCGATGCAGCACGCACAATCAATTTCAGTGAGGATGTGAATGACAGGAGTCATAAAGCCCTGAATGCTTTATCTGAATGATGAAGTGCTGGATGCCGGATCAGGACGTGCACCGCGTAGGTGTTTTTGCCACTAAAGAAATAAAGCCTGCAGAACAGAATCGTGATGAAATATTTAAAATTCGTGATGTAGTTTTGGATATCAAATTTCATAATCCAGTGTAGCAGACACATATTTTCACCCTATCGGTGCACCTTGGGGAAATAACAACTGTTCTCTCGTGCGTTGCAAAGCTCAAACTTTAAAAAATGGCCTTCAATGAAAGCGTTATGTTCTTTGTGCCTTTTTCTTATTCCTGTAAGAACATTTGCCGTTTGTGTGCTGGTGGGAAGATAATTCCATCTGTTTACTGCCTTATTGATAGGACACAGGGAGCAGACACATTAACGTGTTTTCTGCACCAGGCAAACAACATGCAAGTGAGCGCTGCATGAAATTTTCAGCATGTGCAGCAAAATTAGAGCTAAGCATTCAAATGTCTTGTCTGGGGATGTGCATTATACTGTGATTGTTATTCTGATTACCCCGTTCCATTAAAATGGAAGAGAATATTTGGTTAATCAACTGTCTGATCTTCTTCTTCCAGCGGCTCTGTTTAGGGATCGCCACACTGGATCATCTGCCCCATCTCGCCCCATCCCCTCCGTCCTCCTCTGCTACACCAACCATCCGTGAATCTTCTCCACGTTCTTCCTCTTTTCTTCCCACTCAGCTCCAGATCAGTTATGCAATCTCTGGACCTCTGATGGTCATTCCTCTTTGATGGCCTCATCAGAAGTGAACAACATTTGCAGTTTCACAACATTTTTCTGCAATCAATTATAGAAATTTCTGTGGGTACACTTCATTTGGGAAAAAACAAACAAACCAAGATTAAAATTCATAGGTTATTGCTGCTGAACTCACACCAACTAAAAAAATACTGTGCAGTAAAACAGCTGATAGATCTGAACCAACAGAAATCTCACTGCTTCACTAAGGTAAAGCTGTTGCTCTTTGTCAGCTTTCCATATGATTCGCTCCCCCTCGGATTTGCTAAGAAAACCATAAACATGAAGTCGTTTCATAAACCTGTGATCCAGCAGAGGTTTCATCTTAAGGGCTTTTTTTAAAGGGAATGTCCCACTCTGCTTTTTCCATCTCCCAACACGGGTGGAGACTGCTGTGCAGATCAACAGCGCAGTAGTTGCTGCAGTCTGTAATATTGCATTCCCCCCCCCCGGGAAACAATTTTACAATTCTGGGCAGATTAACATCTGGAATGTTACAAAATTCCTCAGACCATGCCATGCAAAACACTCCTGGGTAACAGATGAAAGTAACAGCTTCGTTTTTTCCTTTAGTTCTTCACAGGATGCCAAATAAAAGAATCCCAAATAGCAAAAGGACTTCAAATATGGCTCGGAAAGCTTTCGGATTTGATTGCATTGCAAGGAACTGATTTGAAGGTGTTGCACAGCTGTGGTTCCAAATATCAATTTAAAACGAATTTTAAATTGTAGTTTGAGCACAACACCACTGACTTGTGTGATGAAAATTTCTGTTGTAATTAGAGTCGTCCAAGTATATTCAGGTACGATCCACGAGCTGCCAAGATCCCAACCCAAAGCCAACAAACTGCATGTGGAATATTTTTCTTAAATCACTTTGTCTCTGTGTTACCCGAGTAAGTCGGTGAGCTGAAACAGGCCTCGGGATGACCGTGTTCTCCATTCAAACTATTACAACCTGAAGTACGCTTTGCTGCTTGAAACTTAACAAACTACGAGGCAAAACCTTGAGCAGTATTTTATTATATAATGAAATGTAAGGTTTTTCACAGGTTGCACGGGAGCACAAACATTTACATGTTATTCCCTGAAAGCGTATCCAACATTCCCTCGGATTTCAAATAGCCTGATGTATTACACTCTTGGCTGTGAGAGTGTTCGCGCCTTAGCGCCATGTAATGCGAAAGTGCATGCAAGGATAGGGAGAACAGCAGCGCCGTATCACTCACATCACAGAACACCTGAGTGGAAAGTTCACCTGCCTCATTAACTGCGAATGAAACGATTAAAAACGAAAACATGGGGAAACAAAAGAGCACCGCCTTGTTTTCTCTTGAAGCTTCCACTGAAGGAAGAGTCGTCTTTGGGCGAGGAGAGGTGCTGCCTAATTACTGTGTGATTGCAGCACAGCTCCAGGCGTGTAGGGCTGTAATAACTGAATCAATATTGGCCTTTTGTCTTAACTTTATAAACCAAGGATCTTTTCAAAGGCACACGCCGAGCCTGTGGGAGGGAAGGCATGTTTAAGCAGACGCTCCTCTCTCCATCTCTCCATCCATGCCCGTACAAACAAAACCTAGTGCCCTATGCAGAGTGAAATGCTCTGTGTTAGGGCTTACGTCCACCGTAGCCCGCGGCAGCTGGTGTTCTCACAGACCACTGCATGGAAAATGGGCTGATTTCAGGATTTAGCTGCCCACGGTGGATTCCTCACTTGCTGCTCATTGGGGCCAGAATGACTTGTGCAAGATTAACACGGAGGTTTTAAGCTCCCAGTCTCAGTTTTGCTGACATGTTGCTCAGTGTTACTGTTACTTACCTTCATTATCCTCCTCTGACGGAAGCAATGCCATTAGCATACAGCTGTTTGTTTTTTTGTTTTTTTTGCATTCGAAGACTCGAGATCAGATGCATCTGTTGTTGTGATGGCTATGACGCCTGAAAGAAAATAAGGCTCATCAGAGGAGGTGAACATTACACAGCTTTAACATAAACCTAAATGACTCCGAAATCATGATCATATCTGTCAGATATATTGATGTATAACATCTAAACCCAAACAGCTCCATTAATCAAGAAGCAGAACGGAGAGTGCCACATCTGCTGTCTATCAGCTTTTATTCATTACACACTAAATGAGGAACAATGAGCACCGAGTTTTCCAGGCGCTGCACAACTCATTGAGCGGTCTCACACCTTATGAAAAGTTTGGATACTTGGATAACTGTGTTATGCACAGAATTAGAATGCCGGCGTCTCACAGCTCATCAGCACTCTCGGCACCTCCTTTGCTTATCTTTGCATAACTACACATCCTGGTCATGTTTCCTTTCTCCTTCTGACCATCTGTTCCCTGCTGCCAATCTTCTGAACGTGCCAGCTTCTGCCTCTACATCCTCTCCCTGCTGGCTGAATCTTAGTATTGATATCATATTCTCCCTCTCCACTCCGCTCTCTGTTTCTGTCATTGTTCTCTTCCTCTCTCTTTCACACAAATCGCATGAAAGAGCTGCGATATGGAAGTCGCGCCAAGGCTGGAAATTACCGCATGCGGCTTATGAAATGTGTCGCACTTTTTGACCTCCTTAATTAACTGGCAATTTTTAAAAAAAATTTTTTGCATCTTAAACATGGATTAAACAACAATCTGAAAAAAAAAAAACTGCAACAAAGTATGAAAAGGTTCAGCTTCTTGTTATTTCTTATTGTATTACTGAGAGGTCTGATGCAGGGGAAAGAAATTATGGTCCCTGCAGTGGTAATAAGTGCAGCTTCTACTTCCCATTATTTTTTAACTAAAAAACAAAGGACATTAATCTTCACCCAAATGTGTCTGCGTTTGACAAAGATGATTGCATGTTGCTAAATAATTTTTTTCCCCACAGAAAACAGTACCGTACCTGTCCCGGCAGCCCTCTGCACTCAACTTCCTGCTGGAGCTTTGCGGCTGGCGTGTACTCAAGTGTGGTCAAATCTCGGCGCTCGCCTCGGGCTCTTAAAGGAATGACTAATACGCTCTTTGCAAACCGCTGAAAGATTGCTGTAAAGCGTCTCAGCCTAAACAGAGCGATGCAGCGGTGTGTGTGAAGCAATATATTGTGGTCAACACATTTCACAGAGGTCTGCTTATTTTGTATCGTGTCGATCGGGAGTGTTTGTAAATCTCGTTGCGGTGTTTGGAAAAGGTTTCGCTTGAGTTCCTTTAATACAAGCATCCGACACGGCCGTAGTCTACAACCGGGAAAAATAATACTTAAAAAAAAAAATTAACTTTTAAGAGTTTTGTTGTGGAGAAAAAGTGGAATTCCAGCAGTGCATTATGCATAACTAATACATAATTCACTCGTAAATGAAATTTTCATCAAGGAAACATGATGACCGAGGTACACGCAACTACAAGCTTGGCTCACATCAAAGTGGGAAAAAGAAACTGATATGAATAAGTGATGGTATATAAGGAAATGCGTTCAGGCTAATAGATGCTCCATGAGAATCCAAAGTTGTATAATGATGTTTTTGGTCAAGCGCACTATCCCACTGACGATTTAATACAGTATATAACAGTCTGCTGATGTTTAATTTTTCCCCCTAACCAGAATTTGAAAGTGCACTCGTGTTTCGGCTGCTTCAGACTTTAAGATGTGTTGCTTAAATAGGTTGGCAGGACACAGCAGCATAATTAGAGATTTGTTTGTGCTGTTTGCAGACATGAGAAGTGCCAGGTCCACACAGGAGGGAGCCACGACAGCTAGAGGATTACCGTGTGAAAGCCCTGGACTGGACTCCAAATAAGAAAATTAAAGTTCAATTTCTAGATATGCGTTTCCTTTAAATACACTTAGCTGACACTTCATTAGACACACCTTCCAGCTGGTGTTAGGCTGTCAGAGCTGCTTTAATTCTTCGTGGCATCACACAGTTGCTGCAGATCTATCGTGTGAATTTCCCGTTTCACCACATCCTAAGGGTGCTCTGTTGGATTGAGATCTGGTGACGGTGGAGGTCATTTTAGTGCAGAGAACTTACTGTCATGTTCAAGAAACCAGTTTGAGATGATCTGAGCTTTGCGACATGGTGGCGCAGCAGACCCGTCCTCTGATGGAAGCAGCCATCAGAGGACGGGTCTGCTGTGGTCATTGGGGGATGGGCGTGATTGTTTCAATGATGCTCAGTTGGTACTGCAGGGATAACAAAATTATCCCCCACACCATTACACCACCAGCAGCCTGACCCTTCGACAGGATGGTGTTTTCACTAAATACTGAACCTACCATCTAAATGTGACAGCAGAAGTGGAGACGCAGTGTTTTTCCAATCTTCTGTTGTTCAGTTTTGGTGCAAATTGTAGCCGCAGTTTCCTGTTATTTGCTGACAGAAAGTGGCACCCAGTGTGGCCTTCTGCTGTAGCCCTTCTGCTTCAAGGTTGGACATGTTGGACTTAAGAGTGGCCAAAAGAGATAATGCTGCCTTCCTACCAGCGTGATGCAGTCTGATCCTCCTCCTTTGGCAACAACAAGGCATCTTTGCCCAGAAAACCACCGCTCACTGGATATTTTCTCCTTTTGGACCGTTCTTCGTGAACCCTGGAGATGGATGTGCAGGAAAATCCCAGCAGACAAACTGAAAGGTGGCTCCAAATGCAGAATCGACAGAGACACAGTTACACACTCTTTATTTACACACAAACAATGGAATAACACTGAGGAACATCTTAGGAGCAACACTGGGTCCAGGTCTGAAGTGGAGGTCCACTGAGAGAAGAAGGAAATAAGTGTCAGTGTCTGAGCCACTATTGTCCACAAAGAGTGGTGAGTCGATGTAGGTGTGAGTATTTGAGCTGACTTGGAACGATTCTGAAGCCTTCCTCAGAGAGGGGCGAGGCGCTGGCGGAGTCCGAGCAGATGTTAACGTTGGAGGGTGGGCGGGCGGGCTCGCGGGGCTGACGCTGGAGAAGGTTAGTTGAGTGCGCTAAAGCCGATGAGAGAAACAGGGCGCGGGGACTGGCCGGCACCGCTGGTCTTTTAACAGTGGAGTTGGTGATGCAGATGATGACAAACAGGTGCGTGTGGCTGAAGAGCGGGAGCCCCAGAGCTCCACCCACAGGGGAGGAGGGTGCCTGCAAGGGCAACGGGTCAGGAGAGAGACTCCAACCAACCAGCGCCCGCTATGACAATAGTCACTTAAATCGGCTTTTTTCCAATTATGATGCTTGGTTTGAATGTTAGAAGGTTGTCTTTGCCATGCCATTGAGTTGCTGCCATCTTATTGGTTGATTAGATACTTAACGAGTAACGAGTGTTCGAACGGGTGTACCTAACAAAGTGGCTGGTGAGTGTACATGAATCTTTATATGAGAACATTATCACTCACTGCCTAACTACACTGGGCTTTATTTCCAATTTAACTTTTTCACTTTCACAAAGACATCTGGTTTAGAGGTGAATTAGCCTTTTTAGCTAATGGCTAATTCACCTCTGGAGTCTATTAGCAGGGAGCACTACCTGCTGTTTCTCAAACTGTGCTGCTAATTTTAGACGACTCTCTAGTTGCTGTACATGTAAAACAAGGTGAGCCGCAAACACAAAAGCATACTGAACACAAAGCTTGCATTTCAGTGCGACACAGAGACAATTAAAGGACCTCAAAGGCTGTCTATCAAAACTGATTTTCCAACTGGTAATTTTAATACAATTATTATGATTATTATTTTACAATAAAGCACCAGAAAGCAAACCTAATCTTGCAGATAATAGCAATTTCCCCTCAGTGTTAGCACCTCAAACACGGAAAGAAAAAAACTGAATAAGTTTTCCTGTTATTGGTGCTGCGCTCTGATATATCTCATTTACCTGATGAATATTCCAGAGCCATTCATATAAAACTTTTTGATTTCAGCAGTTCCATTTGACACATTTAATATGCCCTTTTTGCTGGTAGATTTTGATTGATTTCTCCAAATGAAATGTCAACATGTCATGGATCAAACCAATTTCTCTGTGTTCCCCTTGTTCCCTGGGAAATTGGGAAGGAATTTACCTGACAAAATGAATGTATTTTTGTGCACGGGTGAGGCAATACATCAAAATGCTGTGATTCTTTTGCCAGACAGAAAGCAAACACTGATGTTACTTTCAGCATGCGCAGCATTTCATTTCGCCAAGGAATTTGTCAATTACCTCGATACACTCTCTCTGCCTGTGCATGCAGGGCGAGATTCGTGGTCTCGACTATTATGAGCCAGAAATCTGTTGTTTTCTGTGAGGTACATAGCAATGAGCCATTTCCAACTGTGCTTAAGTTTTTTTCAGATTTTGCCCGAGGAAATGAAATGCACCCCGTATCGCTTTGAATACATCTCATTTAGAGAGAGGATTACTTCAGGTGATATAAACTATAATAAATCTAATAGTCTCGTGCAATATTGCAGTGCGCAGGGGGGGAGGGAGCTGGTTGCAGCAGCTAAATCTACTGCTCTTCCCCCAATCAATTAGATCTGTGAAATCCATTTCTCTTTGCATGTTTGTTCTTGTTTGCAATAATTACAACCTCCACCCCAAACAGGCATGATAAACACCCCCTGATTTAGAAGTGTTTGTTCAGATCGGCGGGACCTGCTGCTTGTCTTGCTGTTTATAAACCGTGGAAATCTACAGGGATTACACAGGCTCATCACCATCTGTGGCATTACTCCAAAACAGGTCTGCACCGAGAAGAGCCCTATCGGGGCCCCGAGAGGAGGAGGAGGCAAAGGCAGACTGACACATAATGGGCTGCTCTCACCTCATCTGCAGAACAATGTCATCGCCATTATGGGCTGTTAGCAGAGACTCTCTCTCTCTCACGCACACACACACACACACACACACACACTTTACAAGCGTGTTCCCTCATAAAGAAGAAATTAGTTTTAATATCGAGTATTAAGAGATTCAGAAGGAAGGATAGACAAAGGGAATGGCAAACGTATCAAACGCTGTCATCTGTTTGATCAAAACCAATTGCAACTGTAACCCAAAAAAGTTTCACACATTAAAAAAAAAAAAAAAACACAACCAAGAACAACAAAACAATCAGGATACTTATCAGATGCAGATCATCTTCTACTGATTTCCTGTTTGTTTGTTTTTTAGGCTACAAATAACACGATTGACTTTTGATTGACAGCTGTCACAAAACATACTCATTATGATTGACAAACGCGGTCGACGCATCTGACAGTGACATCTGGCAGTGACAACTTTGGTAATTTTTTAACCTGACAATAATAGAACATTTTGCAGCAAACGTCCTCTGTTCAGGTACGAATCCGTATCTGCTCCTCGGTCATTTTCACTTCAGAATGAGATTAGTGACGAACTGAACAGTTACAGTATATGAATGTGCTCAGAATCCATCATTAAGCAGTAAATGACCAGACGGACCATTAGATGTGCTTTGAATCTGCACACGTTCTGCCAACGAAAGCGATTCAAACAAAGAACTTCAGCAGCAAGGATCTGAATACATACGCAAATAATAGTTCATTAGTATTTATTATATAATTTAGGCTTTTTATTAAATTGTAAAATATCCCATAAAAAAGTCAGTTTTTGCTTTGACACTGCAGAGTACAGTTGGTGGAAAATTAATTAAATAAATTGGTTTTATTATCAGTGATGAGAGCATAAGCGTTAGACGCCAGAGTTAAGTACCCCGACCCAACAAACGGTTAACTAGCCAATAAAAACTGCTCACTGGTTTAAAGAGATCAACATTCAAGTTGGCTGTTCCATCTTTAAATTGTAAATGCATGTAAACTGTAATCGACTGTAGTGTCACCCCAGCTACGAGCCGTGGACGAAGGCAGAGGACACTAATGCTAACATTAGCTTTAACCGATAATCTTAAATGTGGCTTCTGCAGCACTGAGCTGCATCTCAGGCCTTGCCGTGTGCAGTTTTCTTGTGGAGTTCTTCTCCGGTTGCCGTCCGCATGCAAAGACATGCTGGGAGTCGGGTGTTTATTGCACAGAGCACGCTGGTATATGATCTCCTTAGAAACGTTCACAGGATCAATAATCAGGGTCAGTTTGAATGGAAAAGATTTGATGTACAATCCTAAAATTAATATCTCTTCATCACTGATATTTTATTATATATTATTTGATATTTATTTTGCTATACTGGAACATGGATATCAAGGAAGTATAAGTGCCCACCCCTTTGCTTTGTTCATTGTTAATATTTAACCAGAATCTCTTAATTCGCTGTGAAAAGGCCAATATGTTAGAAAATTATATGATAACTATATAACACTATGACATCGCATGACCTTTGTTCTAAATGCTGACTAATTAGAACGTACTTGTAAATCTGAACAGATAATTTCGTTTTTGCTGCACCCCTGTGAATATGTGCCGAGTACTGTATTACTACTCAGGGATAATAAACCCACAATGAGAAGCTCCGCCTTTGTTTCTACAACCGAGTTTCTCTCATTTTAAAGGCACAACCAAATTCAACTCCTGTGACATCATCAAGCAGTTGAAGCTTTTCAAATGGGCTGGCCTTGCAATGGTTTAGAGGCCAAAGAGGAAATGACAACTAATTCACCCTCTGCAAACCTGAACTTGAGACTTGTGGAGATAATCATATATCACTCTTTGTAATGGGTCTCTTTCAAAGTCGACTCGAGCAAATTTGAATGGTGGCATGAGGCCACAGAAGGAGGTCTTTAAAGTGTGAGAGCAAGCGATGAATACTGAATGGATGGTTATTAAACTGCCTTTTATCACATAACGAAAGACTTCATAATTCCCGAATCCTGTTGAGAGAAACAAACCTCATAGTTAACCACTGTGCCAGTAATGGCACGGAGGGCTCGCTAATTTTTCAATCAAATCTTGAAAATGTGAGATTCTAAGTTCTTAGAGCTGCAGTCTTTTTCAGGTATTTGACTCAACTTTTTCAAATGTATCACACTGAATGTAAGGCTGACTGTTTGGACTCTCTCGCGTGGATCGGGGAGTTTAAAGAAATTAAAGGCACTACATCACTAAATTGCTTTGCCCAAAAAATGTTTAAAAAGAGAATTTTTAAAAAAAAATAAGTTGCTCTTCTGGAGAAATAGCTCAACACATTCTTAAATCTGCAATAAAAATTTTAAAGGGCCACGCAGCACAGAGAAAGGCATTTTAAAGCAACAAATGACCTTCTTTCAAAAGTGTATGCTGGGGAATGTTCGATCCTAATCCTTTTAGACCTCGGTGAGGCTTTTATACTGTAGATCATGCAATTTTAATTGACTGCCTCAAGCACTGGGTGGATATCAGAGATGCAGCACTGTGCTTGCTCAGCTACTACATTTCCCATAGAACCTTTTCTGTCACTGCAGGCAATTTATCATCCTCCTCACCAGTCATAACTTGTGGGGTCCCTCAGGGTTCAATTTTAGGTCCTGTCGTCTTCCGTATATGTGTTTGCGCTTGGCCACGACATTGATAAGCATAATGTGGTATTCAGCTGGTGCGACTGAGGGTTTCTTAATTGTAGCTCCCTTTATAAAACTGTAAAATGATGGATGAGCCAACTGAATCTAAAGCCTGATTTACAGTAAGGCTGGAAGTATGAACTGAAATAACACTTGAAACTGGATGACTAAGGTTTTACAAAAGTTTGTGTAAACAGGTAAATTAAAAGGGGTGTATGGGGGGGGGTTGCTTTTCTGAGCATTTAAAACACTGCAAAATAATCTTTGTTATCCTTTCTTTTCAGTGTAGTACTCAGCAATGTCAAATCATCAGTGAATCTGTTCTACCACATACCATTTCAGCCCAAACAAAATGTTTTTTTGATTAATTTTAAAACATGACAAACATCGCTCTGTTAATAATTAATACTCCTTCACAACCATCACAGCTAAACACTGCTAGTTCTATCTGCAGGTGTATTTTAATCGACAACATAAATGTTGTGTGGATTTTTGCTTCCACAATCACTTTCCTGTTGTTTTAACTTGGTGTTCACAGCATTTGGGGTATCAGTGGTTCACATTATTCCTTTATGTTGGATATAGTGTTACATATTTTACCCATATATTAAGATTTAAAAGATCTTAACTACCTTCTGCACACATACACTTAATTCTGCACAGCATAGACTGGGAGAGAGAGAGAGAGGCAACTGCTATTTCAATGTAGCTATTCCCTGTTTCCTAATATTTGCACTGAATTAAGAAATGTCTTTCCTCTTTTCCTCTGCACTGAATAAGATAGAGTACACAGACAGACTTTACAGCATGTAGGTTTGACTACAAACAGATGGTCATCAGTATGGTTTGGCTCAACACTGGCATTAAGTAACTAAGAACGAGAACTCGGCAGTTTAGAGAAAAACGTGATGTGGAGTGGTTGCATTTTTAACACTGTCCTTTCAGAAAGAAGGTCCTGGGTTCCGGTCCAGCCTGGGGCCGTTCTGTGCAGAGTTTGCATGTTTTCCATGTGTCTGCACGGGTTCTCTCCGGGTACTCCGACCTTCTCCCGCAGTCCAAACACATGCATGGGCTTAGGCGAATTGGTGATTCCAAATTGGCAGTAGGTGTGAGCGTGATTGGTTGAATGGTTGTCTGTCTCTATGTCCGGGGTGTGCCCTGCCTCCTGCCCTATAGCATCTGGAAAAGGCTCCAGCTCCCCTGTGACCCTCTTTGGGTAAGTAGAAGAAGATTGGGTGGATGGATGGATGGATGGATGGATGGAATCATTACTGGTGTTATACTGTATTTCTAAGGTTCTAAGGCAAATGCAAAATGTGAATCTGAAAATCTGAATTAAAATTGAATGAAAATTCTGTGTTTGCAGCTGACCTACATTAACAGATCTAAAGACAGTGTCCCTGTTTTAGGCCTGTGATGGACTGGGGACCGATTTTGGGATGAACCTCATCCTATGCCATCATACAGTGAAATTATGGGCACTTTATTGGACATTAGCGAATTTAGGCATTTAAAGCATTGGGAGCACATCCATCCGTTAATGCAGGACTAGTACAGTTCCTTATTTTAATGCCGGTGTTGTCTGATCACCGTCTAAGATGCGTAAAAGGAGCCTGGAAGCCTAACATGAAAATGTTTGCTTCATTATCACTTTGCAGTTTAAACACCATTTTTGCACAACATTCAATAAGAGAATCAGAGGACCACACACAGTTTCTTTATCCAGCTCATGTCTGCTTTGAAACAAAAGAAGAAACCCAACAACATAACTTTGAATATCTATTCAGTCTTATTGCAGTGTTTGGGTATGTCTTCCTGAACAGCAGCATCAAGCACAAATATGAATTATCTTCTATTATGTCTGCTCAGATTAGGTGTGACTCTACTGGGTTTTTTTTTCTTGTCTTTACTGAGAATTGTTGTTTTTGTTTCATTGCTTGATCTTGAAGGGCTGTGGAAACAAATGCACACTGAAAACTCAATATAAATACAGCGCAGTCATTCATTGTTTGAAGCCTCATTCATCTCGGCAATAAAATGGAAATTGGACACTTATGATTTGATGCAGTCCTGTTTCAAGGTTTAGTCTCAGAGTCGAAATATGGGTTATGTTGATTTTTGAATCTAATCTAAAATGTTTCTTTATCCATTTCAGTGTTTCAGTAGACGGACTGACTCCCTGAATTCAAACCTTTTTGATCTGTATCATAATCACACGGCATATTGCCATGCAAAAATACACTGCTCGAAAAAATTAAAGGAACACTCTGAGAACACATCAGATCTCAGTGGGGAAAAAAATGCTGGATATCTATACTGATATGACCTGGTTAATGTGTTAGGAATGACAGGATGCCACATCGTTTGATGGAAATGAAAATTATCAGCTGACGGAGGGCTGAGTTCAAAGACCCCCCCAGAAATCAAAGGGAAAAAAAGATGTGGCAGGCTAGTCCGTTTTGCAGAAATTTCAGTGCAGCAACTCAGAATGGTACTCAGTAGTTTGTATGGCCTCAGCATGCTTGTATGCATGCCAGACAATGTCGGGGCACGCCCCTGATGAGACAACAGATGGTGTCCTGGGGGATCTCGTCCCAGAGCATCTCTGTGCCCCTGGACAGTCTGAGCCACAACCTGGTGGTGTCGGATGGAGTGAAACATAATGTCCCAGAGGACTTCTGGTGGATTTAGGTCAGGTGAGTGTGGCAGCCAGTCAGTGGTATCAGTCTCTTCATCCTCCAGGAACTGCCTCCATACTCTCGCCACATGAGGCCGGGCATTGTCCTACACCAGGAGGAAGGCAGGAGCCACTGCAACACCATAGTGTGTGACAGTGGGTCCAAGGATTTCATCCCGATATCTGATGGCAGTCAGAGGTAGTGGAGGTCTGTGCATCCCTCCATGGATATGCTTTCCCAGACCATCACTGGCCCACCACCAAACCGGTCCTGCTGAACGATGTTACAGGCAGCAAAATGTTCTCCACGGCTTCTCCAGACCCTTTCACGTCTGTCACATGTGCTCAGGGTGAACCTGCTCTCATCTGTGAAAAGCACAGGGCGCCAGTGGTGGACCTGCCAAATTCTGGCAAATGGCAATCAGGCTACACGGTGCCAGCCAGGCAGTGAGCACAGGGTCCCCTATAGACTGTCTGGCCCTCAGGCCGCCCTCATGAAGTCTGTTTCTGATTGTTTGGACAGACACATTCACACCAGTGGCTGATGAAGGTCATTTTGTAGCTCTGGCGGTGCTCATCCTGTTCCTCCGTGCACTAAGGAGCAGATCCCGGTCCTGCTGATGGGTTAAGGACCTTCTACGGCCCTGTCCAGCTCTCCTAGAGTAACCATCTGTCTCCTGGAATCTCCTCTGAGACTGTGCTGGGAGACACAGCAAACCTTCTGGCACATATTGATGTGCCATCCTGGA
The DNA here is from genome assembly GCA_024447675.2 of Pterophyllum scalare. Classification (NCBI taxonomy): domain Eukaryota; kingdom Metazoa; phylum Chordata; class Actinopteri; order Cichliformes; family Cichlidae; genus Pterophyllum; species Pterophyllum scalare. Next base: position 106,338 of record JAMQGT020014911.1, on the reverse strand, counting down.
GGAGGTGGACTACCTGTGCAGCCTCTGTAGGGTCCAGGTATGACCTCATGCTACTAGCAGTGACCCTGACCCTAGCCAAATGCAAAACTAGTGAAAAACAGTCAGAAAAGATGAGGCGGGAAAAATGTGAGTGTCCTCCACCTGTAAAACCGTTGGGGGTGTTGGGGGTTGTCTCATTGTTGCCCCTCTAATGCACCTGTTGTTAATGTCACGAACACCAAAGCAGCTGAAACTGATTAACACCCCCCCTCTGATACTTACCTGACCTCATCAGTGTCCCGGAAGTTTAACTGACTTGATGCTGAACTCTGATTAAAAAGTTTTCCTTTAAATGTTTTGAGCAGTGTATCTAAAATGCAGCAGGTTCCCGACATGGTGGGATTGTAATTGTCATGGAAGGCAAAAGGGAAACTGTATTCTCAAACTATGCATGCAAGGCAATAACAACACAGCACGTACTGAATTAGTCATCAGGATATGTGTTTTCTTTAATACATATCCTCAGGGTTTTTGGTGTTTTCTTTAATAACGAAAGGCCAGTGTAATTATTTTTCTCTAACCTTACTTGACAATCGTCTCATTGTTTCTGTTAGAGATGTCCTGACTTCCCCTTGCTGAGGCCCGGCTGAAATTCAGCCTCTTTGCCCTCTTCCTTTGACGATGTCCCCTGAGCCCTTTCTGCTTGATTTAAGCCATTTGTCCTGTTATATTGTGAGGTCAGGTGTTAACAATTCACTTCTGCTGCAGGGGCTGACTAGTCTGAAATTCATAAATGAGTTTTGCCAAAAACCCTGAGTGTGCCGATCCGGGTTCCGCTCACCTCCTCGTGTCCTCGACCAATATCGGCAGCTGTGACCACATATTTTAAACCTCGTATCATCCGGATAGCTTTCAACCCCGCAAAGTGTTTTATGTGTCTTCAGAAACCATCCTTAGCACATACTCTGTGTTCAGCCTCACATACCAATACCAGTGCTCCCGCCTGCTCTAATGACTCTCATTAAAGATCTCTATCCTCATGTCAGTCTCTGGTCCTTTCTGAGATCCCTCCATCCTTGAAATTGAAGGCTGGAGTGAATCTTATCACCTCTCATTAGCCTCATTCCCATTTCTCTGGTTCCCTTTATTGCTCACTGCTAACCTTCTCACTTGGTGGCATTCATGGTGCAGCGGCGTCCGTCTTTCAGAGGAATAACGTAGGCTGCAGTATTTCGGCACACTGATCCCTGACATCTAATTTGATTTAATAGAAGGAGGCTGTCTGTATCATGTCTAAATCATATTGCTAGACTCTGTTTTACTTCTTTCATTCATGTTTTCCATTCTGTGTTACTGCCATCTCTCATAATAAAGAGTCTAATTTGTATGGCTCCAACTTCCAAGGATGGTTTTAAAAGAAAATACATTGTGAACTGCATGTTCATGGACAGTAAATCACAAAACACTGTGAACATAATTGTCTGATGAGGAATTAGCTAAGACTCTCAAATCAGTGGCAATTTGAGACTCTACACTAAATGTATACTAATTATGATGTGGGATGAATGCGCTTCCAGAACCCCTAACTTGTGTTTTTATGATGTTTGAGAAATGCAGTTTGCTCTGATGCAAATAAAATAGCCTTTTTAAACCTCTTCACAAACAGGACTGACCGTGCTCCCGTCTCACAGCTAAACTTCGGAGATGCCTTTTCATCGGAAAATATGCTCCCTGAAAAGGTCTTTTCTCCACAGATTCCTGGGATGCAGCACACACACACACACACACACACACACACACACACACACACAGATATCCTATTCATTAATGCAGCATCTCAGTCTTAATCGAGTCAAACAATTTCAGCTCTACCGTCCTTGGAGACTGTATTTATTTCAAAATATGGATTTTAACGAGAGGCTTGATGATCCAAAATTAATTTTTATTACTGCTGAATTGATGTGTCCTTTTCGCCTTGCCATTTTGGCCATGACACTTGAAAAATTAGGATTTCCATACGATCACTAGCCCTTTAAAAATGTGGATGTTCTCCGCCGTGTGTTTCTGCTGCTCATTAGTTAACCCAGTATTGGGTTGTTTTTTTTTTTTGCATGGCCATCAGAGTCATTGCACATTAATTAATACATTAAACTTTTGTCTCATCACCTGCAACATTTTTTTCAGCTTTCTTTCGTTACAAATAAAAAAAAATCAAACATTTCTTTTGCTGTCTGTTTAAAAATGTTTCAGCCTCTCCTCTTCGTTTCCTATTGTTCCCTAAAAACATGCTTTTAGAAATACAGTCTTAGCATTCTGTGTCATCCCTGCTCAATTCTCCATCTTCTAACAGCTATAGTTTTCACCCTGGATGTGTCTTCTACTGGTTGAACACCCTGGAAAGTAATTCTCTCAGCTTGGAGGCACTATAACGCTTTGATGAATAATTACAGGTTTTGAAAGACTAATTGTGTTTTTTCATTTCAAATAATATCAGTGCAGCATGCTTGTGCAGTCGCGTCAATTTAGTTGAATGAGAAGGTTGTTTGTGTCAGCTTCTATTAAGTCACACAGCGCTGGCATTTCAGTTGTGTTCTGAATCTCTGATGTGATGTCTTTCTGGTTCAACACGATGCTGCGGAGGGACGTGCAGCTCAGGAGGAAATGCTCAGAACCCAAGAATATTTAGGGCTTTGTCTTCAGATGTCATTTGAATGCTTGAGAATGAATAAATTAAAACCAGCCAGGGTTGGAACAAGTGTCTTGGGAAAGTCAACATTTTCCTGGGGTGAAATTTGGGTGAGAACGGGGAGGCGGGAAAGAAGGGTTTTCTCAGGAACCTGCAGTGCTATTTTGATGCATAAAGCCATCAGATGAGCTCATCAGCTCATCGGATTGATTTTGACGGATCAAAGAGGAGCAGAGGAGCCATAAAGCTGCCTTTAACCAAACATCCTCAAGTTGTAGACACAGTAAAAAATATCCTGAAAAGTGACGTCTCTCTAATAACAAGAATGTGTGGTGTTTTTGTACAGTGCTCTGAAACAGTATCGGCCCCCTTCCCATACTCCTTATTCTTTGGCATATCTGATTAAACTTTCATGTTTAAGATCATCAAACAAATTTTAATTTTAGACAAAGATAAAATGCAGTTGAATTATGTTAATCTATCAGTCTGGAAAGGATCACAGAGCCATTTCTAAGGCTCTGGGACTCCAACAGACCACAGTGAGAGCCTTTATCCACTAATGGAGAAAACCTGGGACACTGGTGAAACTTCCCAGGGATCGATGACTCATCCAGGAGGCCGCAGAAGAACCCAGAACAACATCCAAAGAACCGCAGGCCTCACTTGCCTCAGTTCCAGTCAGAGTTTGTGATTCAACAATAGGAAAGAAACTGGGCAAAGCTGTCCAAGGCAAAAACCACTGCTGACCAAAAACAACACAAAACCAAAACACATCCTGATGATCCCCGAGACTTATGGGAAAATAATCCGTGGACTGACGAAACAGAAACTGAACATTTTGGAAGCTTTGAGTCCCGTTACATAAAAAGAACTTCATACCAACAGTCCAAGCATGGCGGTGGCACTGTGACGGTCTACAGAGGTGTAACGGTTAACGGTAGAAGCCACGGATCACGTGGTTACTATACCGAACATGAAAAAATAGATCTAATTAAATTAGAGTTCTGATTGTGTTTTAACCCTCTGTACCCCACAGAATATAAACCAAACAGAAGGCGCAAAGGCCCCTGTGACATCACCCACTGTGACAAACGACCCAAAGGCGGCTGCCATATTGGATCGCTCCCACAGCAGCGTGAATGAATGAAAACCTGCACTTGTTTATGATGCTATTTTTCCTGCCTGAAAGCGATTTATTCAACCTGAAAGTGACCCATTCATTCACACAGCTCTTATCTGAGTTATCTGAGTCCCTGGTGGAAGTTGGATGAATTCGAAGCATGCACAATTAGCATGATCAGATGAGGATGATGACTCATTTGTTTATTATTTTGTTTACAGCAGAAAATTTTCAGGTGAAAACTTTTAACTGCTGCATTTTGGCCATTAGTTTGAGTCCTTGCAACATCTTCAGCGTCTCTTTGCGGTCCTGTGTGAACGGCGATAATTTTTAAAAACGTTGCCATCTGCAGGCGTTACTTTTCTAACACAAAAATGGGAAAAAAGACACCCAGCTAATCGTTCATGTAAACAGGACCTGAGCGCGTGCTTACATGTCCTTGTCTTTCTCTGGGTAAAAAAATTATGTCTTCTGTTCATTATTTTTTTTATTATTACTTATTTATTTATTGGTTTAATGGAAGCCCCTGAGACTCAGAAGCACTGAGCTTTTGTCTATTGTTGAAAAATTCCCAAAATTGACTGAAATATTGCAACTCTAATGAGAGTGGACATTCAAGCCTAACATTAGCTAGCATAAAGTTAGCTTATAACCAGCTGTTAGCTGTCCTAAACAGGAGGGTCTGATCTGCTGACGATCAAGTAACTGCACCAATATCAGGAATAAACTAGCATACTGATTAATTTTGTTCTCATGAATCTTGGTAGAAGATGATATTGTCACCTTTTGTTTTCTAAGAACTGCTGTGTTGCATTTTGAGTTTTAGTAGTAGGACAGTAACACCTGTCTCACCTGATCTGTAGTAGACTCTGATCAGCTGATCACCAGGTTTTTTTTTTTAACTCAAGTTTAATTTGTTTTCCAGTCAAATGTGTTTACTGGAAGTTATTTTTTGTTATTATTTGCAAGGAATAAAGAAGTTCTGAGTAATTTGTTTATTTTAGTCACATAAATCATCATTTGATGCAGCAATAACTATTTCATAGATGTAAATTCACCGAACCGTGGATTTTTGTACCGTTACACTCCTAACGGTCTGGGGCTGCTTTGCTGTTTCAGGACCCGGATGGCTTGCCGTAACTGATGGAACCATGAATTCTGACGCTCAAGCGCACATGGGTTATGCAGCAAAACAATGATCTGAAGCATAGCAGCAAGTCCACCTCTGAATGGCTCAAAAAGCAAAACGAAGGCTCTGAAGTTGTCTAGGCACAGATATAAATCCAACTGAGATGCTTTGGCATGATCCTAAAAGGGCCGTTCACGCTCGAAAACAAATGCAGCTGAATTAAAACATTCTGCAAAGAAGAGTGGCCCAAAATTACCCCCCTTCCCCCCACAGTGATGTGACAGACTCATTATTGCAAATGCTTGATTGAGGTTCTTGTTATGTCTTCACACAGGGGCAGGTAGGTTTGGGCAGTTTCCCCCCCCCCTTAATAAATGAAATCATCATTAAGAAACTGCATCTTGTATTTACTCAGGTCACCTTTGTCTAATATTAAAATTGGTTTGATGATCTGAAACATGTACGTGTGACAAACATGCAAAAAACTAGGAAATCAGGAAGGGGGGGGCAAACTTTTTACATGGCACTTTAAACCATGTAATACAAACTGTACAGACGAATTTATGCTTATAGTCAATTAGACCAGTTAGTATTTCCACCTTAGTCAAGTATTTCTTTTATTTATTTATGTTTTAGCTCAGAGTTTCCATTAATCTTGACTTTTTTGGGACAAACTAATGTCCTGTCAGATGCCTTATATTAGTTTCTTGTTGCAGTCAAACACACAGACAAACAGTGTTGTGAGCTTTGCAGAATAAATGATTGTGTCTGTGAAATCTGCTGGCAAAACAAATATCACTTTTAGTATTGTGGGAAATGAGAAAGGAAACCCATTACAACTAAAAACGAGGTCTGACTTAAGCCAACAGATTGCTTTGGAAATACAATGTATCATTAGCTTGTTTGGGTTGCAACTACTTGTTGCGAGTTAAGATCTAAATTATTTATTTATTTTATTTTTTTTGTCTGCTGTTGTCACCGAGTCATCCGTCTTTCCATAAATATCCATAAACACTTGTTATTTAGCTGTGAATCAAAGAGACAACATTTATTGGCATAACCTTCTGGGGTGGACAACAACACACTTGTTCCATCTATTACCAACAGATGGCTCTTTAGAATGACACCCGCTTTATGACCTTTAGCCGGGACAGTTTCATTTTGTGACAAGGACAACACTTTCAAGGGCGGCACTATTTCTCCAGTCGGTGTGCATATTTATCAGCCTTTTCCAACAGGGGTTTAATCTAAATTACTGCAAGGTTATCCTTGAGTTCAGGTTAGTTCTGCCACTTCTGTGAAGGAGTTTGTGCTCAAACCTGTTGAGGCTGCAGGTGACTGGGTGAAAACAGTGTGAGAAAGGTGGGTTTGCACGACAGGAGTGAGCGGATGCTGAATCTGTGGAAGGAAACATGCAGTGGAGATCAGCAACAGCTAACATTCTCCTCAACAGCCACCTCACAGACGCTAATGCTGCTGTGCCCTTGTGAGTTTGTTTCAGTGTAGCTTCGTCTATTTATATGACAGCCGGCCTTGACTCAAAGCAAACGCTGCCACATTTAAAGCTTGCCACGGGATCTACAGAAGGGTCAGTTCTATAAACGCCGAGACACTTTTACTGTGAAGTTAAGGGCAGAGAAGAAAGATTACACACAACACAGCGTTTATTTTTATTCACGTTTCCTCTGTGATCTGCATTTATGTAAGCATGGCTCATGGCCCAGCATTTTACTTTTACAAACTCACCAAAACACATGCCTAGTTATGAAAAAGCGCTCTATAAAATGTCATTCAGTAACGTACTTTCATTTTTTTTTTTTTTTTAAAAGAAGATTTATTGCAACGAGCTCAAGCAGTGGCTCCGAGAGGAGGTGCTGTGCGCTACCCCTCACATTAAAGACGTGGACATAAAGAACAAGCCGGTTTTATTTTTAGGCATTAACAGCAGACGGACTTAAAATTGCGAGATGAAGCCGAGAGAGTTTGTTTCCTTAGAGATCTGAGAGGTGTGATTGAGAGAAGTCTTCTGTGAAGCTGACAGTACTGGTAGTAAGTGAAAGACTCACTGAGTGTCCACAAAAAAGAGGGGACTGTACGCTCTAAAGAATTCATGTGGATCGCAGATTCATTAAACACACAAAAACAATTTCATATTTGCAGTAAAAATTGCAGCCTAGAAAGAGATATTCGTCACATAGGAACTGTGAGCTCCACACAGTATTTCATGGATGATGATGGGAGTGAAGGAAAACCTGACATTCGCCTGCACCAGCTTGTAGACAGGAGTTACCGTGCCCTCCGTAATTACTGGAACACAGACACAATTTTTGTGGTCTAGCGTCTGTACACCACCACAGTGGACTGTAAATCAAGCGATCAATAATGTGACTGAAGTGCAGACTTTCAGCTTTAATTCAAGGGGCTTTATGAAAATTTTGCATCAACTGTTTAAGAATTACAACCATTTTTATACAGTCGCTCATTTTCAGAGGTTCAAAAGTAATGGGACAGGTGACTGACAAGCAGTTTCATGGCCAGGTGAGGCCTGCTCCCGTCTTGTTTTATGGCAAATGAAGCAGACATAATATGTTCATTCAAAGTGATGAATTTTTTATTTTATGTAACTTTAATTCAATTTTAAATATGAGGCCCAAGCAGTTGAGACAGGCCATCATTAAGCTCAAAAACCCAAATAGCGCCGTCAGAGACACAGCAAAGACTCTGGGAGAGGCCAAATCAACGACCTGCTGCACTGTTAAAATAAAGGAACTCAGCAACGTCAAAAGGCCTCAAAGACCAGAATCATTCCCATGGTTAAGAAAAACAACTTCACAACATCTAACCAAGTACAGAACACTGTCAGAGTCTGCAGTCACGAATGGAAATGCAGAGGGCTTACAGGACCAGGAAGGTCAGATGAGACCTTCGCCACTGCAGAAGGAGGGAAACCTCTGATGAGCCGAAGCACGCCACATTCTCCATCTAACATGGTGCAGGCAGCGTTATGGCACGAGCATGCATGGCTGCCAGTGGAACCGGGCCACTAGTCTTTATTGATCGTGTGACTGCTGATAGAAACAGGATGGATCCTGAAGTGCACAGGTGTACTCTCTGCTCAGACTCAGCCAAATACTGTGAAACTGATTCAACAGCACTTCTCAGTGCAGGTTATTATCCTCTCAATGGATAATAACCCAAAAGGTTCTGCAAAAGGAACCCGAGAGTTTCTCAAGGTCAAGAACTGGGATATTCTTCAATGGCCAGGTCAGACACCTGATCTCAGCCCGACAGAGCAGCTTTTCAGTTATTAAATCTGAATGCAGAGAGGCCCACAAACAAGCAGCAACTGAAGGTGGCTGCAGTAAAAGGCCTACCTAAATAATTTCCCTTGCAGGATCAATAAAGTAGCTGTCTGTCTGTCTGTCTATCGGAGTAACTCAAGGGAGTTAACAGCATCAGGTGATGTCAATGGTTCCTCAGGAAGACACTGGCTGCAAACCTTTTTCATCCAACTATTCAAAAAGCTCTTTAAATTTATAAACAGCTGATGCTAAATTTTTTATAAAACCCCCCTTAAATTAAAGTTGAAAGTCTGCACTTCAGTCACATATTGATCGATTTACCATCCACTGTGGTGGTGCAGGGAAGCAAAACTACAGAAATCGTCTTTGTTCCTATAATCATGGGAGGCACTGTGTCTACGAAGCCTGTTCCAAATACATGTGGCCAGTTGTTGGGCAACTCCTGTTAGTTACAGCTGATCATTCACGACGATAAAAGAGCACATTTAGCCATCATGATAGCACGGCCGGGCTACTTGTCAGAATACCATCAGCCAGGTGACAATCTCGGCTAATGCTAAATCCAACAGCTGACTACCACGCGTTTCAGCATGCGCGCTGTTCCGATTTGCGTGCAGACGGGACTTCATTTGAGCCACAAACTCGGGTAAACCCACAGCCTGCAAAGCTGCTCGTGTGTATACAACATCCCCGTTTGCCTCTGACGCGCCAGATGCGTCCTCTGCTGCCACCTTAAAGCTACACCGCGGCTCTGCGCGGCTCAGCCGCCTCATCTCTGACCTGCTGGAACTCAGCACGTCGCGATGGGACGGGCTTGGCACGCGGCGCCCTGATTCGCTGTTGTCTCCGGATACTAAAGCCTCGCGCACGGTGCATGCCTGTCCTCTGTTCTTTAGCCGTCAGTCCGTCCGGTCGGCCAGCAGCAGTCGGCGCTCGATTGGTTTCGTCTGGAGAAACCATGGCAGACCTGGGGGATAATGTTACAATTCCTGAGTTCAGCTTCCTTCTCCAAATGGATCCCTACCTCAAACCCTACGAGAAGGACTTCAGGAGGAGGTAAAGCGCGGCTCAAAGGGCGGGTTTGTAAACTGCTTGTTGCCAAAATCAGTCCCCAGACCCACGCTCACTGTGGCATTCGTGTCTTGAAATAAAAACACACAAATGCTAGATAAAAGCGGTGTTTGCAACACATCAGGGGCTCGCCTTGTCTTCACGTTTGACATTTTAAACGGAGAGAGGTCGCATCGTTTCCCGCGTGTGCACAGTGGATCACCCGCCCCACTCCACCCCCCGAACAGCTGAATAACACGCGTTTAGGAGAGAAGATCTGCTCAGCATATGCAAAATAGAATAAACCGCTACCAGAAACTCTTCGTTTTAGGTGTCAAGTTGCTGAAAAAGGCGAGTCCTTTCCCCACTTCCTGTGTGTGATACTCGGAGAGCAGGCACGTATTTCTCAGTCAGCTGACGTCCACGTTGCTCCCTGAGGTGGTGCTGTCGGATACGTGCCTGTTTCGGTGGTCCAGCGTCTTCAGAGGAGCCTTTGCTTTCTACAGGCCGTGCCCTTTATAATTATCATGTGCCCTTGTATTGAGTCAACCCGCGTGTTGTCAGGGCTTTATTTTAATGCGTTGGCTCCGGAGTAGGATGCTTCTTGCAGGAGAGGATGCTGCAGCAGCTGATGGTTTGTTTTTGCAGGGTTCAAGGCTCTGCAGTACCAGTCACACCTCATGCACTGTGCACTAGGTTGCATGATGTTTCCTGGCTAGGCTTGATCTGTGGACAGGTTCATGTCTGAATCAAGGTCTTCAGCATCTGACTTTGTGTGTGTGTGTGGTATTTGTAAAATGTAAAGTGTGTGTGGGTTCATGCATTAATTTAGTAGCAGTTTAGTTCATGTTATATTGAAATGCACACAGAAGAAGATTCTAAGATTTTATGCCTGGGCTGCACTGAGTCATATTTATGATAAAAATCAGTGTGGAAAGTTTTAACAAATCCTAAAACAATCAGATTAATATGATAAAGTTTAATCAGCTGAAGTAAAGCTCATAGATGTCAGTTTTTCTAATTAGAGACTGTTAGTTTTGTTTATTCTCCGTCACTTTTACCACCCAAGGGGAGGTTAACACTGCCAAAATGAGAGAAATGTATAAACTTGGCAGGAAAAGTAAGGAAATTTGCAATTGGTCGGTTATTTCTTTGTTGTAACGGTCCCTATACCACTGGAAAGCCTGTTTACTTCCCCTTAAATGGAGCCACATCTGTGAGGAAACTGCATTGGTGGGTTGAGCAGCAGAGTTGAGTACGTGGCCCGTTCCACAACATGAGGGCTTGAATCTCATTAGGTTATTTCTTAGATGCAAGAAGGGTTTCTTTTCACTGCCTCAGCGACTGCTGTGCAGTGTCCACAGCACTGCAGTTCATGACAAACGTCTCTAAAATTCAACACTTGTAATTCAGTGAAACTTTACTTCATGAAAACGCATGTTAATTATAATTTAACGTTATTCTGGTACCTCAAACCTAAATTTATAGAAATAACATTCCAGAGGCAAAATGACTCTGATGCAGACTGGATAAAAATACATAGTCCATCCTCGTGTGACACGTAACGCAAATAATACTCTCTTTCTCACTGAAGACCAATGGAAACGCTCAGGTTGATCATAATAAACATTTAATTTGAGGATAAGGGCACAAAAACTGTTTTAGTGCCATTTATGCCAAAAGCTTTCAACTTTTACAGAAATTTCACAACTCGAAACATTGTGACACACAGAACATTGCGTGCGTCACGTGTGGTGAAGGGTTTCCTTCTATAATGGAGCCAAAGTAATAATCGTGTCATTCCCATGGTTTCCTTGGCCAAATCTACAATAGAGATTTGGTTCCCAAATTCAAAGAGGACGCTCTCTGATCCTTCTCCGCCACCAAGCGGCTCCACTTTAATGTGAACAGTAACTTTGTTGTCTGCTAAATATGCGCTTTTTTTTTTTTTAATTACAACTTTTATTTGTATTTTAAGTTCTAAAAATTGTTAAGCACGTTTGTACTTTTCACAGTAAAAAAAAAAAATCAAACTTTTTTCTACTCAGATTTAATTTTTTTTGTGATTTTTTTTTTGTTTATATTAGGTCAAATGTTGTGTCAAAATGAAAAAATAAAAAATAAATAACTGCACAGTCACACACGTGAGGTTGTGCTGAAAAAAAAAGTGATACCAAACGAGGCGAGGTAAACGGATTTTAAGGTGAAATATAAAAGCAAAATCAAAAGTAACCAAAAACGGCAAATTATGCCGTCGACTCCAGACAGCAAAAGGAGTGAAATTTACTCCATCTGATCATGTGGAAGAATTGAGAACAACTGAACTTCTGCTAAAACCACAACTGCTTTTATTTAGAGGAGATTTGGTGTAGTCTCCTACTGTAAGTACCTCTGACTGGATGCAGAACATGGCTTCGCCCCATACATGCCATATTGCCAAATTGAGAGTGAAATTTTTCTTTCTCTGAACCCACGTGAAGAAGAAATGAAAACCATAAAATATTTCAAAAATTAATAAAACCCTACTTCCCCAATTTGGACATGCAGCAAATGACTTTTTTTTCCCTCACACACGTAACGCTACATTTTATCTCTGAAAACTATGAATTTGACAGCAATCCCTTTTTACTGATATTAAAGTTCACAGAATTTTAGCTTTTTAAATTTTTTTTCCCCCATTTAGTCTGAACTTCCCACAGTCCTAAAAATGAATAGAAAGGTATACCAAAATAATAGTGATAAAAATACTTAGTGCTCAGATGACTACATTTTACTGTAAAATGTTTGGTTAAAGACCTTTTCATAACAGTCAAAAATATAATGCACATAACATAGAGTGGGCCATGTGGGTCGCACCCGTGAAAAACTCGCTAAAGCTTCCCCGCCAATGCCAAACAGCTTTTTCTGCTGCTGACTCTTGTTCAGCCAGTGTCATTTATTGGACTGGATGATAGAAGTCTCAAGAAACAAGATATATTTGCATCTCAACAATTTAACAAGCTGGGGCCTCAGCAGCATGTGGAAGAACCAATCACAGCCACAACAGCCTGGCACCTCCTCCTCATGCCGGTCACCAGCTCGGCCATACGCTGCTGTGGGACGGCATCTGTTGGTCAGTCTGGCGCGAGCCGCACACCTGAGCTGATCCCACAGCGTCCAGTGGGGCTGAGGTCAGGACTGCAGGCGGGCCCTTCCACCCACTTTCCACTCCTAAATTCTGGAGGTAGTCTCTGATAAACCTCACTCTGTGGGGGCGAGCGTTGTCCCAGGCTGCGGAGATATGGGGTAGCCGCTGGTTGCAGAATCCCGTCTCGATATCTCTCCTGCATTGAGACTGCCTCCAATGATGGCACGCTTGATTGTCAGCACCTGGGGTAGCAGAAGCTCAAACCAAGAGTCAATAGCAGAATAAGCTGTTTGGCTTTGGCAGAGAAGAGCTGGCGAGTTTTTCATGGGCTCGATCCACAAACCCAATTCAGCTGCTCAACCCACAAATGCATTTCCCTACAAATGTGGCTCCATTTAAGGGGAAATAAACAGATTTTCCAACAGTATCAGATTTACTGCCAAGACGGATTGTTACCACAAAGAAATGATCAACCAAGCACACATTTCCGTACGTTTCATATTTGCTTATTATGACCACTGAAAGTAAAAGGACAAAAAGTTAAAATTTCTGCAGCACTTTAGAGACACATGGTACAAAGGAGGGAAAAAAAAGTTGTCCTTCGTTGGTACATGCACTGGCCTCATGTACACTAACCTCCGAGAGTAAATAGACACTGTAAGTCAATAAGCTGTGCAGTGTCTCTCTTTCATACTTATATGTCCCATTTGTTTCTCATGTGGTTTTAATTGTTGTGACTGTATCTTTGCCCTGATAATCAGACTAGACTAAAAAGAAGGGATGGCAGAATAGGAGGTACACAATGCTGAGCGCTGATCTTACTGTAAACGGTTTTGTGGATGGGAGAGCATCAGGTTTACTTTTATTCTTTGGCCCGGTTCTCCACCTCAGTCTAAATTAACCGTATGCTGGTTTAATTCATTTAAAAGGGGCATGTCCCGCTTATGTACCTTTTTAACTTGCAGTCTAACGCTGGTGATGAGCCACGGCTCAGATCGCCGTGGTGTCGGCTCACTGCGGGGTCAGACCCTGAAACTAAGCTTTAAAACTCTGCTTAGGGACTATATAGTTTTATCAATTTTCATTGCCATGTCAGATCTGGTTTCTAATGTGGCAGATAAGGGACCGCCTGCTTTGTATTTCAAGCATGTAAGCAGGGCTCTAGCCTTGCAGACAGATGAGCGTGTCAGCTCCATCTCAGACACAGCTTGGGATTTTTAGGCTTCACCGAGCCTTAGACGTGTCTCAAACACCTGTCCCGCTGATGAAAGTTGCACATAAATTATTTTACATATAGGATCGCTGCTGTGTGAAGGTTAATTCTTGATAAGCCCCTGGTGTTCTGAGGCCCAGAGTCCAAACACCATATCATGAACACAGGCAGAGAAATCAGGAGCTTTCTCAGGCTGTGGGTGTCACGCTGTGTCCCAGTACTAAGAATTTAGCTGGCTTATCAGAAAGAAGCCTATGACCACAGAGGCTGATTCTTTAGATTTCACCATGATGTCATTGCTCAAGGCTGCTCAGGCTGTGGTTTGTTGAACCGTAGTTCAAGCCAGATACGGCTACTGTGCGCAGACAGTTGAAATGATTCCAGTAGATTTTGCAATTCTGCCATTCTAATTGGTTATTCTGCGGTTGCAGGCAGCCCTCATTTTAACAGGCCGCTAGTTTCAGATTGATTGTGAAAACAGCCGTTGATGTTGCATGCAGGTTACAGCCCCAGTGAGCAATGCCCTGTTGATATCCTTCATTATTTACTTTTCCTGTTGCGCAAGTTTGCAGGAAGCGCTGCTAGGATTCTGCAGCTCTGGGCCCTATGCACCTCTTAAATTGGATCAAGTGAAAGTAGGGAGTGCTGGGAATGCTGCTTATTACGGCAAAGATTTGCGTATGTCATCAGGACTCATTTCAAAGCAAAAGGAGCGATTCTCGGTTTTCTGCGTGTGATGCTGATGTAATATATTTAAAGGAAAACTATTTATTGACTTTGAAGTGATGACTAAATGCACACGCTCAAGTGAAAATGTAAAGAAGGAATTAAAGGTGGGGAAAAAGGGATAACGTGCACGTTCTTGGTTAACCCGTTTGGTCACAAAGGAATTTCGGTGGAAAAAAAATGTCATCTTCTGCCTACATAATCTTTTTAGGTAGGAGATGTCAGGAATAAATATTAGAGGACAATCTATAACTATAGAAAGTGATGTACTCGATTGTACATTGTATTGCCTTCTTCTTCAGCTCTCTCTTTAGCCTCATTAATGCAATTCACTAGGAAGGACATTAATGGCATTAGCTGATGGTCACCTTGCTCCTGGCCTGTGTGGAAGCCCTTTTTGATGTGATCCGAGATAAACGGCATAAAGGCTTTTTCGTGTCTTTCTCCAGACTGTTGCAGACTTCCTTGACACTTCTGTGCCTCAGCTGTCACCATCAGTCATACACAACACAACAGACCTTAACAGTCGCTCTAAATTTAGATGTCCAGTTGTATAACAGTGAGTGTGTGAAAAGGGTGCCGAGTTCAACTCGTTTGTGGAGAGAATTTCAAAATGCAGTTTGTAGTCAGACGGAAAATATTAAACTGTGACTTTAATTTGGTTAAGATGTCAAAGTAACAGTCCTTTTATGGGCCCTAAATCCATGGCTCAAAGGAACCAAACATATGAGATACCATAGAGTTGCTGCAGAGAATTTTTAATCATATAAAAAATATTTACTTGCAGAAATAGAAATAAAAGGATGGAGATCCCCAGCAGGGGGAACCAAAAAAAAAAAGGGAGAAGGCTTTGAACCAGCCAAGCATCAAATTCAGGCTTCTGCCCTAAAATAATAACAAAGAACTAAACTAATGAAGTCTGGACTAAAATCAGGACTACCAATAATCCCAAATCAACTAATAATTAATAAACAAAATTGCAAAAAGCAACTAAACCGAAAGCCACTGTTAACAAAGGAGAGGGCTCTTAACTCATTATTATCAGGCTGTCCTAAAAACTCCCTGAAAAGCCTTCAGCTGATCCAAAATGCTGCAGCTAGAGTACTGACAGGGACTAGAAAGAGAGAGCAGATTTCTCCCATATTGGCTTCTCTTCATTGGCTCCCTGTTAAATCTAGAATAGAATTTAAAATCCTTCTCCTAACATACAAGGTCTTGAATAATCAGGCCCCATCTTATCTCAAAGACCTCATAGTACCATATCACCCCAATAGAGCACTTCGTTCTCAGACTGCTGGCTTACTTGTGGTTCCTAGGATACTTCAGAGTAGAATGGGAGGCAGAGCCTTCAGCTTTCAGGCCCCTCATCTGTGGAACCAGCTCCCAGCTTGGATTCACGAAACAGACACCCTCTCTATTTTTAAGATTAGGCTTAAAACTTTCCTTTATGATCAAGCTTATAGTTAGGGCTGGATCAGGTGACCCTGAACCCTTCCTTTGTTATGCTGCTATAGGCCTAGGCTGCTGGAGGTGCTCCCATAATGCACTGTTTCTTTTCATTCACCTTATTTACTCTGTTTTTACTTCACTCTGTATTTAATCATTAGTTATTATTAATCTATGGTATGGAGCTGTGGCGATGTCACCGTCAGCATGCAAAGCGACCAATGTGGCAGGTATACCGGGGCCCTTAAGTGTTGAATAATGGCGTTGCATTATTCAACACGACAGGGCCTAGTCTTTTCTCCTGACTTCTTCCTCTAACATTCTTGACTTTAGTGTTAAAGAACTCTAAAAACAACACCCAGCGCATCAGCTGCTAAACCGTGATTGGATAGTTAGGGAGCTGAGATGGACATCAGAGTGCTTAAGTGCTAAAATCAACATGACAGCCTACTTTTCAGTTGTGCTTCACCTCATCAGTGCCATCCTGTAACAGGACTGCACCAGAATGGCAGCGTAAAAGATGGCACAGCACAGAGGGGGGTGAGAGTCAGGAAGGCATTAATGCTGTCAAACACACAATGGCAAACAGAGGACTAAGTCAATTTAGCCTTTGGATTCAACATGTCAGTGAGCGGAGCAGCAGCAGCAGGAATGTTCTTACAGGATCTTCTGTAATGGCCCCAAAAAGCACGAAATCTCATACCTGGAGGAGGGTGCTGAAAACAACATGATTGCTTGTGTGTCTGTTTATCTCGGATATGCCTACTGTAGTCTCTCCAGACTAGGCAGTTTTGCCAATTTACAGTCAAAATCGCCTCACCCAGTCTTTGAAACACTTCTCTCAGCTGTCCAGTGTGCTGATTCTAAGATGTCAAGTAAATAACAACATCATTCAGGTGGGTTTCTCACCCTGGCAACCCGTGCCAAAAATATGTTGCTTAGCCTCTGAAATGTGGCAGATACATAGAGTACACCGAAGGGCATGACTCTATTTTATTAAAACATCTGGAGTCACAAATGCAGACACTAAATTGCCAAAAGTATTCACTCGTCTGCCTTCACACACATGAACCTGAGTAACATCCATTCTTAATCCATAGGGTTTAATATGATGTGCCCCCCCCTTGCAGCTATAACAGCTTCAGCTCTTCTGGGAAGGCTTTCCACAGGTTTAGGAGTGTTTATGGGAATTTTTTTGACCGTTCTTCCAGAAGCACATCTGTGAGGTCAGACACTGATGTTGGAGAGAAGGCCTGGCTCACAGTCTCTCTGTCAGGCTGAGGTCAAAAATGTCTTGGTATGCTGAAGCATTAAGAGTTCCTTTCACTGGAACTAAGGGAAAAACACCCCCACACCATAACCACCACCCCCCCTCCACCAAACTTTACACTTGGCACAATGCAGTCAGACAGGTACCGTTCCCCTGGCAACCACCAAACCCAGACTCCTCCATCAGGTTGGCAGATGGAGAAGTGTGATTCATCCCTCCAGAGAACACGTCTCCACTGCTCTAGAGTCCAGTGGCGGCGTGCTTTACACCACTGCATCCGACGCTTTGCACTGAGCTTGGTGATGGAAGGCTTGGATGCAGCTGCCATGGAAACCCATCCCATGAAGCTCTCTGCTCACTGTTCTTGAGCTGATCTGAAGGCCACATGAAGGTTGGAGGTCTGTAGTGACTGACTCTGCAGAAAGTTGGTGACCTCTGTGCACTATGACCCTCAGCATCTGCTGACCCCACTCTGTGATTTTACGTGGCCTACCACTTCATGGCTGAGCTGCTGTCGCTCCACTTTGTTATATTCCTACTAATAGCTGACTGTGGAATATTTAGTAGTGAGAAATTTCATTCACTGAGCTCCTGAGAGCGACCCATTCTTTCACTAATGATTATAGAAGCAGTGCGCATGCTGAGGTGCTTGGATTATACACCTGTGGCCATGGAAGTGACTGGAACACCTGAATTCAATGATTTTGATGGGTGAGTGAATACTTCTGGCAATATATTGCATCCATCTCCTTTGCCTGGGGGTGGTCACTTGCCTTTTGGGAGGTCTGGCTTGGTCACAAAAGCTGCAAAGCCAACACAGGGCAGCATGTTGTGCCATTTTAAGGAAGAGGGTAGCAATCCAGCTTTTGTGACACTGTTGACCTACCTATACATAAACAGCCACACCAATCAGATTTGTCAGCCAGGAGAAGGTTAATGTCATGACATTCAAGCAGGAGCAGAGTGTCCTGCATGAATGTCATGCTGAAAGATATGAGTTTGGGCTGGCGCATCAGAAACCAAAAAAAGCTGCATTTCTAAGATTTAACGCCTCAGTTTGCTGGGGTTCAGTCAGATGCATACAACAAGAGCCAAGCAGCTTACCTCCTCACCAGAAATGAGCAGAGAGTCAGAGCAGCACAGAACAGAATTGTCATCAGCACCTGATGGAGGCACGAGGCGGCTTTCCCATTTTCAACAAGTGCGTGAATCAGACACAGCCTTCTCTTTGGTCATGATATGGTTCCAACTTATTGCTTGCTGGCAGAGTCTTCTTCATTGCAACAAGTACGATGTGGCAATATTCTAATTTTTGGTCCACAACGTAGGGGCTGCTGTAACACCGACGCAAACTAGAGAAAAATGACACTGGTTCAAATTTCTGCTGGCTTTGGAGCTTTTTTTGTTAGCCCAGCTTTCGTGCTGCAGATAAATTTTATTTCCACAAGTTCAAAACAGCAAAGACATAATTTAGACTTTGTGGTTGATTGCAGCAGTTTGAGAGGCCCGCACACCTCACTAGACTAAAGCCAAGCAGCTCCTGAACCACTTCTCATACGCCAAAATTCAGAAGATGACCACCCTCACCGCAGTCTTTACTGTTCTCGTTCACTGACTATGACCTGAGCTGTAATGTTACATTCATCCATTCCTGCACAGAGTGCACGCAGTTTCCACTTCTGCACGTGGATGCCATTTTTCCAGAAATAACCAGATGCTTTGTTTGCAACCTCTTCCTCAGGCACAGCAAGGTCAGACAGGTAGTCAAGGGAAGAATCAGCGACGCCGCTCTTTTATGAGGTATAGTGACAAATGCACATCGCTAAGGCCTTCACTCAGAGCCCATCAGGCTCTTTAACAGACGGAGGACTCGGAGAACCATCTCCATCCGCTCCATCATGAGCTCGACGAGAAGACGGGAGAACAAATAATTTTTCCCGAGTCTGCATGAGGAATTTTCGATGCCGCTGTCAGCCCTGAAACTAAAAGGTTTTCCATCATTATCCAGTTGTAGTTCACTCATTTTACAGTTAATGGCTTAAACAAAGACATTCCAGGAGGTCCGTTTCATAAATAATGAAGATAAAGGTAAAATCTTTCAGCTCTTGGTTATCATCGTTATGTTTCTGGTCACCACCAGAAGTTGTTCTGCATTGTTATGTTTTTAATAATTGGAGCTTTGAGGCAGGATAAAGGTTTGTGTAATGTCTAATCGAGTGAAGGTGACCCTCAGATGTACTTTGAGTTAACGGCTAATTAGCGCACCGGAACAGCAGAATAGATGGCTACGTGGTAAACATTAGACCTTGTAACGTTAATTAGCATTAGCAAATTAGCATTGTCACTGTGAGCAGTGAGCATTCTAACCCATGTGTGTAATATATAAAGCACTGTGTCTACTTTATATATACAGACTGATTGTGCTGTTGTCCAAGTCAGGAAAAAAAAAAACCCTGCTGCCAAATGTCATCTTTCTTTAAAGTGTACAGCTGTGTTGTTCACGTGCTTTATTAATTTCTTAATAATTCGAACTGCTCATGTTTCTTCGAACTCACTGGTTTATTTTCTCAGTTTCAAAGTTAACTGAAAAACTTGCTGCTGCCGCCGCCACAATCAATAGGAAGGCGTCGCGTTAAGCGGCTCCTGGTGACTGCTAAATTAGAAGTGTTCAAGGATAAAGAGTAGATCCTCGGAAAAAGGCTCTGCAACGAGGCCACGTTTTGTAACTTAATACAAATGAGACAAAATCTCCAGAGAGACGAGTCCCTCTGGAGAGATCCTCCTGCCCAACTCCCAAGAGGGGAAATTCTAGTTGGCATCCACTGATGCTGGTGGGCATGGGAAGATGCCGGCTACTCAACTTTTCATTGTGTGTGTGTGTGTGTGTTTTTGTTTTTTTTTTGTCATATTATCCAGTCTTAATATTATGCCGCTCTGCTTTTTTTTTGCCCACTCCACTTCAGTCTCCTGCAGGGTTTGTTTCTTTTGTGGCCCAGAGGAGGGGAGATCTTCTCCCACTGGAGATGATCGATTGTCTGCTGCTTCTCGCTGTCCTTCAGAGCTGAAGTCAAGTTTCTCCAGCTGTTTCTGAGCCTCATTTCCTGTATTCAGGAGTGTCCCCAGCTGGTCTGCTTTCTTGGACAACCTCTGAGCCTCAGATTTCTCAACGATGAGCTTTTTTTCTGCCTTACCTTCTCAAGCGCCTCCTAAATGCTAACTAAGATTTTTTTTCAATAGAGCTTTTGCCAGCTCGTTAGCCTTCTTTTGTGCCTTCTGGACTTTGGTCTTGGTTTTAGGGGAGGTCCCGATTTCCCCCCCTCAACATTTGTGAAATCACAGCCAGCTCAAGGCTTCTTAAATTGGCCAAAGGGATCGGTACCTCAATGCATTCATTCATTGCCTTCAGCCCGAACGCCACATGATAGTTTTAACTTCCTCGACCTCGACCAAGGTCACGTTTTAGGCAGCGTTTGCTTGCGTGTCGTTCTGTCTGTAAACACGACAGCTTGAAAAGTTTTGAATGAATTCTGATAAAACTTTGTAGGCGTGCAGAGCGGCGTCATGTTAGCAATTCAATAAAATTTGGTTTATGTCCACCGAGGTCTTCAAGGTCAACTTAATGATTTATTGGTCAACAACCGACAAAAAGCCTCATAACTTAGCAACTATGATTCTGACAGGTGTGGTGTGTGTTGTCAACATGTAGAAAGTACTGTATAAAGATTTAAAATATCCTATCACATTTGACCTGTGACCTCTCTTTCAAGGTTGATAGATCTGAAGGTTGAAGTGATATTAATCATATATAGACCTATTTAAAATAGTTTCTTGCTGCTTTTATTTGTATTGACAGCATATATATGGGGAATTGTATATGGGGATTCTAAATGTCACATTACTTTGGACCTCTGACCTCTTCTTCAAGGTCAAATAAGGTCAAACTTTTATCTTTAAAACACTGCTTAAAATTCTGCTGCCTTTGTTTGTACTGGCAACATTAAGGTATATCGGTACATAGAGATTCTAAATATCACATAGTTTGCATCCACATGGCCTGTCACATTTGACCTCTGACCTCATTGCATATTGCACTTCTTTCAAGTTGACTCCAAAATGCGTTCTATCTTTAAAGAAAGTATTGCCCAGAGAAAGTGTATACTGTAGAATATTATTATTTAATAAGCTCAAGTTATTCAGATCAGTCCCCATTATCAGGACCTACTCCTACATAATGTTTGTGTAATCAAAGTAAACATGTCATATCTAAAAACGTCTTGAAGTGCTGCGTTTAAAAAGAGCAACAACAACCTGTTATTTTTGTTGCCAGTTGCCATATTGTAGTAGAGTAATCACCACTACAGATAATGGTACAGCACCAAAATTACTGACTCTGAATTTAAACAAAAAAACAGAAAAAATAGCCTGAAAAGGAACATTTTTACTATTGAACATAAACAAAAGGCGGTTTGCACCGGCTGGAACGGACGTAAGAGCCCTGAAGCTTTTTGGTTCCTGGACGGGGTTGATCACCCTCCTAGTCAGCTGATTGTAGCGCCTCCACCAGGACAGCAGGAGGAACGTAAGAGCTGTAAAACTTTGAATTTAGCACGAAGAAAACTACAGATTATGATCCATCGTTGGATCCCGACTGATCCTGTCTTTGCGTCCAGAATAATTATGAATGAGTTCAGGGCGTTGTGCCGCTTGCATTAATGTGTGCAATTCAGGTGTTTTGGTTGTGATCAGCTGGTCCTCTGAAGCTGCAGGTATTTATTATATCCCTGCCGTTGATTACGTCACGCATATCCTGATTGTCCAAATGGACTCGTCGTTGAGCTTCGTCTTAAATATTAAAAGAAATCGTTGTTGTGATGATTAAAACTAATCGAGGACCTGCACTTGGTGCTCTAGCACAGCATGTAATGCAGCTGCACATAACGGCAACGGATTCTTTGCAGCCAAAAATTGCAGAGTGGATATTACAGGTTTTAATATTTGGCTAACTTGATATTTGGAGTGAAAACGCGTTTTCTGTGCTGACACGGTCAGTTATTCGACATGAGGCTGAGAATGTTGCCGTGTGAAGCGGTGTTGCAGTAAGTGTGATGTCTCAATTGTGCCACAGGATATTTTCCTTTTCCAGTATCTTTGTAGCTGGAGAAGTTATCCAAACCAAGCGAGATAAGAGATCCAGGACAGAAATCTGTTCTTCACATCTATAATCTCCTGCTGCTCTATTACCACTGAATGGGAGACGGGACAAAACACTTTTGTAATTTCAAGCCACGGGGATTAGTAGTGTCCCTGGTCAAAATGAACAGCAGTGTATGGCACTGAACCTGAAATACTGCTTTGTACTATGGAAAAGTCTTTCATAAAATTCAGCCTGATCTTTTGATGTTGTGTTTTTCGCTGACGATAATGACAAAAATGCACATTATTCAATTACTTATCCTTCATTACTTTGCAGATCACGTATTCATTTTTGTTTTATGGAGTTTTCAGTGAATGCAAGGAGGAAGACCGAAGTTTAGAACTTCACTTGCGGTTGTGGTCCTAATCTGCCGGCTTTAGGAGCTCATGGTGAAGAAAAAAGGTTGCATGTTAGTGGGAGAATGTTTCACAGGGAAATTTTGGCCATATACAGTCCTGCACTATATCGTAGGTACTGTAGTAAACAACAGAATTTGTAACTAATGTAACAAATTTGGAAATGGATAGAAATGTAGAACCAGTGCAAGGATCGAGGAGGAGGACAGGGCACCGAGGGGAGCTCCTGTCTGATTTACTGTTGGCAGACTTAAAGATTGTTTGTGCTGTACCTTTTGTCTTCATGGGCACAGTTAATCAGTGATGTGGGAACTGAACTCATCGTCTTGCTGTGATCTAAAGTAGAAACCAATGTTTCCACACACCACTGGATTTTGGCTTTTTGAATCCCTCCAGTCCAGCCTCCTTGAACCCATTTGTAATGATAATAGATGTGACTTTCATGCCTTTTAATACTTTGGCAGCGAAGCTCTGCCACTGTGTGAATCCATCCTTTGTCCCTTTTCTCAGTGTATTCTTGAAACAGTGACAAAATGGCAAAGGAAGCATGTGGCAGCATTCGCTGGACTTAAAAGGTTTACATTTGGCAACCACAGCCTGTACCCACTATGCTCAACACAGGGAGCAGCTGCTGAGAAATGGCGCTGTTACTTCAGCCCATCATCACTAGCCCCAGGGCATTCATAGGCCAGTCTGAGCTTGGCTTCGGGGCTATAGGGGAGGGAGTGCACTTAACTCTGCTGGCTGAAAGAGGCTTTCTGTACCGGGAGGGGATCTGATATGGACACCAGCCTGGCTGCAGGAACTTAAGTGAGATAAATTGCAAAGTAGTTAGTCTGTCCTTTGCAGTTGAAGGTAACAGACAGGTTTATCTCTCAGGATATGTCTGTAGTCATGCATTCTTGAAGCAATGAGGCAGGTTTGCATTCTGAGGGAAGACCTTGAAAACATAATGTTAGCGTGGAAACGTTATGAGGCACTGAATGTGCCTGTTTTGTTTTGTTTTTTTATTTAAATGCTGCAGATATATGCTAACAGATGCACACTGATATATGCTTGAAGTGTTTAACCATTAATGTGGTTTAAAAATCTTTTTACAGTCACTAGAGTAGCACGACATGAATGAAGGGTGAGCCCATCTACTGTCCAATCATACAATCTAATGTGACGGCCGGGAATATCAGTGCAGAGCGATATCACTGAGTGCAGCAGAGGGGCTTCATTTCCTGGGAATGGCACGAGTTTGCTTTGATAATTTGGTGTTTAGCGATGTTTTACATCCTCTTGCTCTCGTGTTGCCTCACTTGAAAGCAAATAATTAAAAAAATAAAATAAATCTCACAGCAATCACCGTCGTTACAGATGTTCTTTTTTCTTTTATGACCTGTAAAACGTGGTAGCCTTTGTTCATAAATTAATATATGGTATGCCGTGTTTTTATATGTAAACTATAACTAGAATAAAGCCTTTTGTGATGCAGCTCACAAAATACAAGGACATGAGGAGAGCTACTCGTGGTCGGGGCGTTAAACAGTTACTTTACTAACTGAAAATAATCAGATAAATAAATACATGAATAATAATCGCGCAGTGAGAAATTTTACTCTAATGCTTTTATTGCAAGCCTAATCCATCCATCCATCCATATAGAATAAACAGTAATAAAAATAACAGGTCTTAAAAATCAGTTATTAACCAGTTATTAAAGACTCCAGAGTTTACTATAAAGACACACCTGAAGCAAGCTGACGTAGAAGCAGAGGAGGCAGCTTGATGCAGCGGGAGGAAAAAATCAATTGCAAGTTATTCTGTGCAGAAATCTATTCAGCATCACTGAATCACGATATACTGTATAACATCAGATCAGATTGTACGTCACCTGGTGGATTTCCAGTCATGCATTTTTAAAAAATTTTTTATGTGTTCTCTGTGGTTTGAAGGTATGACCTGCTACAGAAGCAGCTTTTCCAACTGGAGGAGGCCGAAGGAGGCTTTGACCAGTTCACACGCAGTTACAACACCTTCGGTGTGCAGCGAAGGCCCGACAACAGCCTGCATCTCAGAGAATGGGCTCCAGCTGCAGAGGCCCTCTTCCTTACAGGCGACTTCAGTAAGTAGCCTGAATGGCATGGCACCACAGTGGTGTGCATGTGGTATCCAAAGTTGTTTCCTTTAAGCTTACTCAAGTTTCTTGCCGCTCATAATTCTTGGCACAGTATGGATGTGGACGCCCTTAAAGCTCAAAGTTGTCGCTGTAACCTCAAAGCTATATGTCTCTCTTTTTCTCTCTTCTTTTTTTTTTTTTTTTTTTGCCGTCACTTCACAAAATATTGAGTCTTATGTGCCGAGCAATCTCCATTTGCTTTGCTCCCAGCAGGAATCCTCAGTGTGCTTTAACAAAGCATAGGGCGTGCTGATATACCCTCTGCATTTCTACAGTAGCAATCATTTTCCAAATATAAATTAAAATGCTGAAAGGAAGCTAATTTAAAGCTACGTAAACGGTTTGGACCAAAAATGGAGAAAAAAAAAAGAGATTCCAATGCAGACTGAATGGTTGCATGTCTTCATGGTGCATGAAATAAGAAATTTGACTTCCTCTTTTTTTTTTTTTTTGCACTCCTGAACACAAAAGGGCCACAAATTAAGAAAACGCACAGCGTGCTGTGGTCCAGGGGTATCATCGCTTTTAATCAGCCAACCAGGGAGCAGGAAATGTAGAAGATATTGATTACACAGGATAAACTTGCATACTGAAGGGTAGCTTTTGAATGTTGGGAGTGCTTGTTAATATTTTAGGGGCTGGTTATTTCATCATCGCTAGCAAAGTTGTTGAGAGAGTGCAACCTCTGTGTGTGCACTGAAATCTTTATTCCCTCTGGTCCCAACTCTCACAGTCATTTCAGGTTAATAGACTTTTGGATTTTAATTTTAGTTAATGATTTGTTTTATTTAAAATAGAAATACAGCAATGTTATTTATTTTTATTATTATTTAACATGATTGAATGAAATTAGGTTTTTCCCTTTGTCATTATTATTATTATTATTATTATTATTATTATTATTGGTCCCTGTTCTCCCCTCTGGTATACCATCTCACCAGAGTTATTAATGTCTGCAGTTAATTGCTTTAGTACTTCATACAGTGTGCAAAACTGCACAAGATGTGCAAAAAAATTGGCAATTTGTTTATTGTCTGTGCACATTTTCTGTGCTGCTTTGTTCTGTCTGCCACCCCCCCTCCTTTTTTCCCCCATACTTCCTCTGTTCTGTTTCCTCCTTTAATTATCTTCCTAGGACCTTGGGCAGCAGCTCAATTCCAACATTCAATTCTGTGAAAGATTACATTTTGACACGGCTCAGTCATATTATTTGATTTCAATTTCATAGTAAATGTGGAAACACCCCAGCAGCCCTAGACATGAATATGGTGCAGGTTGGGTGCATAATGCACTGTTTTTTCTTTCTTTCTTCTTTTTTTCAGAGGGGTTTAAGCAAAGGGAGATAAATAAATTGTTAAAAAATATGACTTGGCTTCCCTGCGAAAGTGTTGGCGGTGTATCCGGTCACTTCTGGAGCATCTCTTTTGATTTATTCTCTATCCTGCAGCTGTTTTTGCTCATGAATAACAAGATGATGTGGGTTACAGAATAAAACATCCTAAAATGGCATGCCGAGGTGGTCACTTTACAATAAATGTTTTGTGTCCTAATGTATTCTTGTCAGTCAATGGCAGCTGGGAGTTTGTGGGTTCAACACATTATGAATATGCCTTTCTGTTGTTGTCTCAGAGATAAAATTCAGTGAGCAGAGAAGTGGTGTTTTATCAGTTTTTCTTTTAGATGACTGAGTCTGCTGCTTTTACTCACTGTTGCAAAAGTCACAAAGATACTGGAGGGGGACGAGGAGGAATTATGTAAGAAGGTTTGGGGTGGTGGGGAGGTTAAATGGTGCAAAGACAGATTGTGCAAGTCGGAAAAATAAAGAGGTGCTGCGACCATGGGGGGGGGATATTGAAATAGAACAAAAGCCACAGTGATGACTACAACTACAAGCTGTTGTAAGCACAAGGCAAAGTGGCAACACTCTGCAGTAATAAGTAAGACTAAAGCTGCTAATTCTTATATTTACTATTAATATTAATGATGTGGACTGACTCTAAAATTTCTCATTTTGCCTCCTCCTAGTGGTTAAATAAAATAAGCACAGGCATGGGGGGCATGCATATGCTACAAGGTGCCGTTTTTATAATTTTACAAAACCACCACGAGCAAGATGAAAGTGAGAGGGCGGTCTAACCTGTGTGTGTGTGTGTGTGTGTGTGTGTGTGTGTGTGTGTGTGTGTTAACTGTTTGGCTGCTGGCGTGTCCAAGGCTCAAATTGCAGTGCTGTCAAAAGTCTTGAGCCACCAACCTCTCAACTTTTAATATTATTCTAGGAAAATGGGAAATGGGTCTGCGTCATATCGCAAGCATACATGGAGTACAGTAAATAAGGCCAAAACAAAGTTTGTACAATTCTAATGAGCTTGAAAGTCAATACTTGGCACGACCACCTTTTTATTCTCCAACCAATCCTGAACTCTCTGAGGCAGCGTTCTTGTAATTTCTTTAAGGAGTCTTCAGGAACAGTTCTCCAGGCTCTTCTTTGGATGCTGGCTGCCTTTTGTTGTGTTTTTCTATCAACATGTACCCACACTGCTTCAGTAATATTTTGGTTCAGGCTCTGGTGAGGCCGGTCCATGACTGATGGGGTTCCATTATGGGCTTTAACTGCATTGGCAGTGTATTTGGGATCATTGTTCACTGACTTGGACCAAAAAATTTTAAATTTTGATCGTCACTTCACAGGATCTGTTCACAGTTCAGTTCTTGTGTAATCTGGCATACATCAGCCTTTTCTCCCTGCTTCCCTTCCCTTTAAGAAAGGCTTCTTAACAGCCACTCTTCCTCTGAGATCATTTCTGATGAGACTTTGGCAAACAGTAGCTGGATCAACTGAAGGGCCAGATGCATCTCTCGGGTCCAGTGTCAGGATTTTTTCCTATTTCTTCAGAACATGACCTTCAGATACGGTTCATCTGCTGTAAATGGTTTTTGAGGCCTACCTCTTCTTGTTTTATATATATATATATATATATATATATATATATATATATATATATTTAATTAATTTTATTTATTTATTTATTTATTTATTTATTTTTAAGGACACCTCACACTGTGCAGAAACGTACCAAATTTTCAGCTAATGGTAACAACTTGGTGATTTCCAAAATACTATCTTATGATTGTCAGACTGTGTTATTTTTGGAGTTTTCCACCTGAAGAAATGGGAACAGATTCTGTGTTTTTGTGACAGGCTGCTAGTAACGAAGTGCCTAAAGATAAAATTTAAATTTGGCTCTTTGCTAAGTTGTCTGTGTAGACACAACACTGGTTCATCCATTGAGTTGGATGCTTTTTTTTTTTTTTTTTTTTTAAAGCTTGAATGATTAATAGGTCAGTGTTTAAAAAAACCTTCCTTTGAAAATTGTGTGATTGATTAATTAATTAATTGTGTGTGTGTGAAAAAGCAGCCCATGTCAAAGAAAGACTTAGCTCTAGACCAGTTTAAAAATTACAAATCTCGCTCCTTGGAAGCAAAATATAAAGAAATGAGGAGTTTTTATGCTTTTGGTAGTGTTTGGGTGTGTGTGGTGTGTATCGTCAACATATAGAAAGTACTGTATAAAGATTTATATCATGTCACACTTGACATCTTAACTCGCTTTTGCATTTCATGTCTGCCTTTCTTTCAATGACCACAAAATGTGTTATATCTTTAAAGAAAGTATTGTCAAGAGAATGTGCTGCCTAGAAATACAGTATAATAATTTAAAATAACCAAGTTTTTCATGTCCAGTTATTTACAGATCAATGGCTTTTATCATTACCTGCTCCTACATGATTCAAAGGAACCATCTGTCATGCTGTCCTGATCTGATTTTGGAATATAATCTTCTTAAAGAAAGTTTTAAAGGAACAAAGAAAATAAAATGAACATATACTAAATAGAATACTGCTCCCTTAAAAGTGAATACTGCACAGAGTGTGAACTGCCCTGGTGGAGGTTTGTGCTCTTGGAGTGCTTCTTGTTTAAAATAATAATAATGATAATGATAATAAACCTTGTATTTGCACAGTATTACCTTTCCCAAAAAAGTTAACCTTATTATAACATTCTGGATAGTTTTAGCTTCCCAAGCTAATGCTCATTAGCATGCTAATGCTCATCAATAGGAAGCCCGAAATTGTCATTTGAGCCCTTTTTCCTCTACTTCCCCTCACGTCCACGCTGGGTGCCATTTTGCTTTCCGTAGCTCGAGCGTAAACAGGATCATCGCCAGATTGCGCGTGCACGCGTTGTGAACGAAACTGTCCGTGCCTGGTGGTGGGTTGCAAATTACATTGAAATAATACTACAGTGCAGCGAGCTAGTGAGAGAAAACAAATCAGAGTCCGGTATCAGTGACGGGGCGGAGTCTGCGGGGTGCGCGCCAGCTTGCTAATTGCAGCGAACCGGAACAACCTTAGCATGGCGCGACGCCGGGCGATCAACTGCTGGCTAGAACCCTGTACAAATTGTGACATGTATTTAGAATTTTTTTATAAATTGAGTGTGAATGAAATCACATCCCTCCTGCAGGTCTGTGATCAGTTCATAGCAAAAGAAGCCAAAAAAAAAAAGGAGACATATTTGGGCTGCATGTTGAGAAGTTTTCGTTCCACTGTCTGTAACTTTCTTTAATCAGGATGCAGCTAATTAGAATTAATGCTTGTGTCTACACTGTAAACCAATTAATATGATGTGTGTAAATTCTGTCTGTCTTCCCATAGATGGCTGGGACAAATTCTCCCACCCCTACACCAAGAAGGACTTTGGCAAGTGGGAACTGATTCTTCCACCCAAGCATGACAAGTCTCCAGCTGTGGATACATAACTCTAAACTCAAGGTAGAGAACAAAACATCTTCATGCTTATTTTCACACCCTCAGTAGGTGTCATCTTGCCTCAGTGGCACAGGGACTTGTCACTATAATGTTCGTGGGAGATTCCCTGTCATGTGTGGTGTCTTATGAACCGAGTGAAAACCTGGCGTGTCGCCATCAACAACATGTCATACTCGCAGTGCAGAAGGGAGATTACTGTATGTACACAATCTGCACAGTGGAGAGTAGATACACCTGAGGAGCCCAACTGATGGCTCTTATTTCTGCTCCCATCTGTTGCGGGGATCCCTCAGGACATTGTGCTCAGTTTGTTCGGTGCAAAACACAGCCCACAGTGGGTGTACATGATTGGTTTTAAGCTCTGGTAAATAATTCATCAGGGTTAAATGCAAAAGATGCACCCTCCTATTATGCATTGTCTCCCAAACAAACAGCGCGGATGAGAAATAACCCAGAAATGAGATGCCAGGCGTGGAGTGGATGGCATCGCTACGGCACTCTCCTTGGGACTGGGTCATCGTTGGCAAGCTCCTGCGCCCTGGACAGGCTGCCCGGCTCCCATTGTCAGCGGAGGTCAGTCTAAGGACGATAAGAAGCAGATGGAAACGCTGGCACCTGGCCTTTCGTTGTGCACCCCTGCTGCCTGTGAATGGCGGCCTTGCTGTGAGCCCCACTTTAGAATTAGTTCCACAGCACTCCCTCGTGGAAGCGCGAGCCTAGCTCCAATCGCTCTCATGTAGAGCAGCTTGCCCTTCCATCCCCTTTGTTCAGCGCCCAATTTGTCTCCGTAAACAAGCAGTGTCCTTTTGTGGGTACAGTATTTACAATCAGCCCTTTATGATGCAAATATGCAAGATTGTAGAGAATGAACGGAAGCATTATCAAACCAATCAAAAATGTTTTTCTGTCCACGCCTCGCTTCTTGCATATTGTCCAGTCCTTGGTTGTTTTTCCTGTTTGTGCACCCCCCCCCCCCCAGCTTCACCAGCCATCTGATTTTTCTTTAATGCGCCTAATGCTGGCCAATTTGTTGTGAAGGACCACCACTCTGTCAGGCTTTATGCCAGTCCATTTATCCAACTATCTTTTCCTAATCCTATAAACTGTGAAGCATGTCATAAGGGGAGCCAGGCAGCTAACCCCAGGTGGCCTGGCCATAATGAAAAAACCCCAGAGGGGAGTCTGGCCAACAGCTCACAGGCAGGTGGCATTGGAACAGTCATTACTTCACAACAGTAGCCAGAATTAGTCGGGTTCTAATGCCTGTTTCTGCAGGGACAAAGCAGGGTGAACACATACTGCGGGAAACACTACAGGATCGATTTCTTAGTGGGTTTTTCCAACTCTCACGCTGGCTTTCTCCTTTCTTATTTGACTGATGGAGGCAAAGTAACTTGTCAGATTTCCAAACTATATTTATTTTACCCCCTTCCAATCCTGACTTGCAGACATAATGGATGAGAGGCAAAGGATAATGATTTAGATTTCCTGTTTTTCTAAATTGCTCCCTGGCTCAAATCCCCTCTCAACATGGGTCTGTGGCTTTGTTAAAACCAATTAAAGAGCTGCACCCCTCAAAATACAACAGCATAAATCACCACTGAATCCAAATTTACTGCAACAAGTTTTCTAGTCAATACTGTAGCTTTTTTTTTTTCTTTTTCCGATCCCTACATCGTGCTATGTACCCAGCAGAGAGCCGTGCATAACACTTTTAAAGCTGTGAATTTTGCATCGGAGAGTAGGAATTGGGTTTCTGGAAAAGGGGCGGTTTTCATCAACAGTTTGCACCGTCTTTGTGTATAATGGATAGGAAGCAGCAGCACAGTTTTATGATGTAAGCATTTCATGGCTAAAAGATGTAAATAGCGACTTTAATGCAGGAAGCACAGAGGTCCTTTTGAAGCCTCTGACTTTGCTGCTGTTGTTTTCTCCTGATGTAGCTTAGGCTTTAAATTACATACAGCCGTCCTTCATCCACATTTAAGCACCTCAGTGCGTGTGATGGTGTCTGTTATCCTTTGTGTGCTTATTAGACGTCCACGTTGCTTATGTAAAGTGACTGTCATGCCTTTTTTTTATTTATTTATTTATTTATTTAAATGTCCATTGTTTAGGTGCCCTTGCTGTAACGTAGAGCTCATTTGTCTTATTTTCCCAGGTGGTAGTTCACACCAAAGAGGGGCAGCGCCTTTACCGGATCTCGCCTTGGGCAAAATATGTGACCAGGGAGGAGAAATCTGTCATCTATGACTGGGTTCACTGGGATCCACCTCAGCCCTACATTGTAAGTTAATAACTGACAAATTTTTCCTTATTGCAGGACTAAATGTATCAACTATTGAGTGTCACAAAATGGAAATTAGATGTACATATACTTTTTTTTTTTAATAGAAAGCCTGGTCACAATGCTAATATTTGCACAATGTGTCACTAAAACCACAGTTTGCTTAGTGCTAGCTCATAAAATGCCCTCCATGCTCTCCATTCCTTCTTGCAATGAGGAACAGTCTCATTGTAAATCAGCTTTGGGTCTCAAATGCAAAGCTGCTGTGGCCATTCGTAACGTGGGTGCTCGATGCTTCTGATTTGAGTGGGGCTGGATGTGTCTCAATGCTACTTGATGTCCTTAGCCCAAGAGTGAACAAGCGAAACAGTAAGAGGCTATTAAAGGCCACCTTGCCTTCTTTATCACTTGTTATTTGGCACTGTTTTAATTAGAGGGGCCCTCGTACTGGTAGTATATTTCTTTTATTTACAAGTAGCTCAATCATGTGCTTGAAATGGTGTGTTCACGAGGCTTGGTGGGCAGCCATCAGGAAATAAGCACTAAGTATAAAACAAAATGCTTCTCCTGTTGTGCAGCGCATTGTTTTACACGTGTGGAGCTATGAAATATTTGTACAGAAACCCACACATTGTATTCATGGGTCATAATTGCTCAGCAGATGTATTTTATTTTTAGTGGTTTTTAAGGAAATAAAGCAGAAACTCTGTTTACATTTTGTGTTTGTTTATTTTTATATAATTTTTTTTTGGTTTCCTCTTCAGCAAGTCCACCCGCGACCAAGGAAGCCCGCGAGCCTGAGAATATACGAGGCTCATGTGGGCATCGCCTCTCCGGAGGCGAAGATCGCCTCATACAGCAACTTCACAGCCAATGTGCTGCCTCGCATAAAAGACTTGGGTAAGATATTAGAAAAATCGTAGCGCTGCGAGATTATTCTTTTGGCTCGCTGTAAAAAGTGTACGCTGTGATCCCCTTCATCTAAGAGTCAGTAAGAGATTTTCAGCTGGAGAACATTGTGTATGTTCTCCAAGAACAGAAGGGAAACAGAGCGTTAGGACATTTATGGTTGTCACATACCGCCGTACGTGTCAGTCCTGATTCAACTATGGATGTGGTTGAAAAACTATTTTAGGGGGCGTTAATATCTATTTTTTGGTAACTGCCATTGTCTCTGTCAACACTAGTCCATAACACAGTAGACCCAGACACAGCGGAGTACCGCTGCTCCTCCAGGAGGACGATTTACAGTGGCAGACCTGTCACACTCTGTCTGGATAAAACCACATCAGCAAGTCAACATCCTGTTTACTGGTACGACTTAAAGGCATCACTGACCAGTGGATAGTGTTTTGTAAAGGGGGGGGCTCCACAGCACAAGCCAAACTGCACAGCAGTTGTGGATCTGAAACTGACAACTTGTTACCATTTTTTTCCTCCTGCTCATGACTCAGTCAGTCAATACTGCAGAGAAGCCGTCTGCCTGATGCTTCTCAGTCACAAATCACACTTATAGTTGGACGTCGGCATGTTGACCGACATGTTTTTATCCTTAAAGTTGGCACTGATTTTTTTTTAACAGTTTTTGTGTGTGTGTGTATATATATATATATATATATATATATATATATATATATATATGCATATATACATTATATATGTGTGTGTGTGTGTGTGTGTGTGTATACATATACATATATATGTGGAACAAATCTCTTTACAATCAACAGTTGGTCACCACAACTTCTTGCAAAAATATTCAGTGCCATCACGAATTTACGAGGAGGTTGTGACCTTGTTTTCACTGTAGTGTGACTGAGGTATTCACAATGAACTCACATCTGCGAATATGAAAGATCACACAACTTTTCACTCAATTTTAAGCAATTAATTGCCGAGTATCTCAATAATAAAGAGCAGTGTTCAAATGCTGCTTCAGCCTTATGGAACGTATAGCTGTCTCGCTCCTCTGCCCCTGTGAGTAGCTGCCTTGTTTGCATTCAGGAACGTCACGCTGCACTGACATTATTAAAAGGCACAGACACGACTGACACGGCAAACCAAGAGAAATGTGATCAATGCTGTTTTCTTGGTTGTGTCATCTTGTTTAGGGCGTATTGAAGCTGCCAGAGTAAACGCTGCAGCAGCCGAGGGATTCTATACAATAAGGATTCTCCGGGAGGCTAAACTCCACCGTCTCCAGTGACGGCTGACTTTACCTGCCATTTCATTTTCTTGACTGACAGAGAGTGTGTGTGTATATATATGTATAAATATATAAAAAAAAAGAGAAACTTCCTCTCACCCCAGTGCTTTGTCACAATCCTTCAGAAGGCAAACTTTTTTTTTTCTGTCTCTCTAGCCTGAAAAGATATAGCTATATATATAAATAAATCGGTTCAATACAACAGTGAAAACCGCAGGGCCTCCCTCTAGAGTCCTCAGTGGCAGTTTAAAAGCCTGTTGTTCTCTTATTCATAGAGGCAGTTTTTGTAGGTCGTTTCTGAAATGTGGTATATGACCTCCTGACTCTGATAGCTAGTGTTTCCCTGTTGCCACAGCTTGTCTTTAGGATACTGGAGTTTGTGTCAAAAAGGAAGTGCCTGGAGCTCATATATACAGCATGACTGACACAGGTCAAATAGTATCAACTCTTAAAGATTTTCCGCTAGTTTCTGTACCAAATTGTGGCCAAACACATTCAGAAAGACTTTTTAGAGCATTTTTCTAAATGTGTCTTGTTCTGCGTGGCCAGCCAACCCACACATGATGGGAAGTGTTTGCATTTTTAAGTCACGTTTAAAACACAAGCTGAACGGCAGGGGGTTTATTAAAATGAATCATTAGAAGAGAAGAAGAAGATTGCAAGATTAATAACCCCTCTAGTTACTGCAGGGAAATTAAGCTATCCAAATAGACTTAATAACAAATAAGCACACTGTATCCCGCTGCCATGCTTGCCCAACACATGTTTTTTGATGAATATTTTAATAGTTTAGCCACAGCTAGATAAAGTTCGCTGTTTAATCTGGTAAAATGTGACTTTAAGACATGAAGTGATGATAAATTTTAAAATATAATTGCAGTGTCTCCTCTCTTGGCCCAGGTTACAACTGTATTCAGCTGATGGCTATCATGGAGCACGCCTACTATGCAAGCTTTGGCTATCAGATTACAAGTTTCTTTGCTGCTTCCAGGTAAATGTGATCAATTTCAGATTAAGTTTCATATAGAGTATTTTGCGTAACTATATATCTGTCTTGTTGAGAAGAAAGAGGAAGTATACTCCTGCCTGATGGACAAGGGGAGTTCCATCTGTGCATTTCAAATTATTTGAAAAATAAAAATCTAAAGGATTTTGACATGAAGGTTTCCAGTGTCGCCGCTTTACTGGTCGAATGTCTTTGAGACTCGGGGTGGTCTTTAAAGCAGCTGAAAGATGTTTTAAAGTAGTTTTATTTTGAGGGTTGCGCGAGTGTCACAAAAACAAACTGAGGGAGCAACTTTCTGCTGAACTCAGTCACCTCGAATCAAGGTTAGGAAGTCTGACACCAGCAATAATCTCTCTGTAAATACATTTCCTGTTAATCCACAGAGTGGGGAGAGTCGTAGATAAAGGTGGACTAGCCTGAGTCTTTATCTTCTTTCAGAGATCCTCCTTGCTCAGAGTAGAGCATAGTTTTATTTTTTTATTTAATATATTTTTATATATATATATATATATATATAATATAAAAAAAAATAAAACTATGTTTAAAATATATAATGTTTTTAAATAATATAATAATATAAAATGTACTTTTTTTTTTGTTGCAAATTTACCCCTGATTAATCTCTTGGTGTCATTTAAATGACACCAAGAGATTAATCAGGGGTAAAGCAGGATAATCCTGTCACTATGTGTCCTGTTTTTTTTTTTTTTTTGTTGTTGTTTTTTTTAAGGAAAGCTGATATGATTGCTGGGAGGATAGGATGTTAGAAATTGGATAGTATGGAAAAAATATAAAGAGCAGGCATGTGTGTGTGTGTGTGTGTGTGTGAGTGAATATGTATACAT
Organism: Pterophyllum scalare; assembly: GCA_024447675.2. NCBI lineage: Eukaryota > Metazoa > Chordata > Actinopteri > Cichliformes > Cichlidae > Pterophyllum > Pterophyllum scalare. The sequence continues at coordinate 70,402 of JAMQGT020014911.1, read as the reverse complement.
ACAGTTATAAAGTTCCACAGTAACACTTTGGATGGTGTCAATAGGCTGTAAAAGAGGTTAATATAAAAATAATGCGACTGTGTTTGTAAAATAATTTACTGCTGAATGCTGTTGTGATTATTTGAGTTACACACATTTTAATGAAAATATAAATTCAGTGTGTGCTTGTGCTTAAATAGGCCTTTTGTCAGTGTGACAGCAGAATAAAACCAACAAGTAGGAGTTAAAATCAGCTTGACAGGTTTATTGTTAGAGAAACTGAAACAACTAACAAAATATGTATAATTTGGGTCCTTGGAAAAAACGTTGTTTTTAAACATTGTGTTTACATATGTGCATGCTGTTAGTCATGTGCTCAAAATAGTCCAGTCATAGGGGAAAAAAAGATTAGTCTAACACATGACATATGCTGGTTGTACCATAAGCTTCTCTTTGAGTGGTGATTTTGAATAAACCTGAACTTCAGAGTTAAGATTATGTGGTAACCTAACATAAATCTGTGTTCGTAGCCGCTATGGGACCCCCGATGAGCTGAAGCAGCTGATTGATGTGGCTCATTCGATGGGCATCATGGTGCTCCTGGATGTTGTCCACAGCCACGCCTCCAAGAACACAGAAGACGGCCTGAATAGGTTTGATGGATCCGACTCTTGTTTCTTCCATTCTCCGCCGAGAGGGGAGCACAGCCTGTGGGGCAGCCGTCTCTTCCACTACTCCAGGTGCTCTTTGCCAGAGTTCACTGTTAACGGGTGTACCTCGTCTTAAACTTTAAATTATAAACATTAAACAGAGTCAGTATTCAATTCAATCAATTCAATTCAGTTTTATTTATATAGCGCCAAATCACAACAAATAGTTGCCTCAAGGCGCCTTGTATTGTGGGTAAAGACCCTACAATAATACCGAGAAAACCCAACAGTCAAAACGACCCCCTATGAGCAAGCATTTGGTGACAGTGGGAAGGAAAAACTCCCTTCTAACAGGAAGAAACCTCCAGCAGAACCAGGCTCAGGGAGGGGCAGTCATCTGCTGCGACCGGTTGGGGCTGAGGGGAGAGAGACAGGACAAAAGACATGCTGTGGAAGAGAGCCAGAGATTAATAATAATGATTAAATACAGAGTGAAGTATAAACAAGTAAATAAAGGTGAATGAAAAGAGAGTGCATCATGGGACCCCCCCAGCAGCCTAGGCCTATAGCAGCATAACAAAGGGAGGGTTCAGGATCACCTGATCCAGCCCTAACTATAAGCTTGATCATAAAGGAAAGTTTTAAGCCTAATCTTAAAAATAGAGAGGGTGTCTGTCTCCTGAATCCAAGCTGGGAGCTGGTTCCACAGAAGAGGGGCCTGAAAGCTGAAGGCTCTGCCTCCCATTCTACTCTGAAGTATCCTAGGAACCACAAGTAAGCCAGCAGTCTGAGAGCAAAGTGCTCTATTGGGGTGATACGGTACTATGAGGTCTTTGAGATAAGATGGGGCCTGATTATTCAAGACCTTGTATGTTAGGAGAAGGATTTTAAATTCTATTCTAGATTTAACAGGGAGCCAATGAAGAGAAGCCAATATGGGAGAAATCTGCTCTCTCTTTCTAGTCCCTGTCAGTACTCTAGCTGCAGCATTTTGGATCAGCTGAAGGCTTTTCAGGGAGTTTTTAGGACAGCCTGATAATAATGAATTACAGTAGTCCAGCCTAGAAGTAATAAATGCATGAACTAGTTTTTCAGCATCAGTCTGAGAAAAGATGTTTCCAATTTTGTAAATATTACACAAATGTAAAAAGCGGTCCTATTTATTTGTTTAATATGTGCATTGAAGGACATATCCTGGTCAAAAATGACTCCAAGATTTCTCACAGTGTTACTGGAGGCCAAAGTAATGCCATCCAGAGTAAGTATCTGGTTTGACACCATGTTTCTAAGATTTGTGGGGCCGAGTACAAGAACTTCAGTTTTATCTGAATTTAGAAGCAGGAAATTAGAGGTCATCCAGGCCTTTGTGTCTTTAAGACATTCCTGCCGTTTAACTAATTGATGTGTGTCATCTGGCTTCATGGATAGATAAAGCTGAGTATCATCTGCCTAACAATGAAAATGTATGCAATGCTTTCTAATAATACTGCCTAAGGGAAGCATGTACAATGTAAATAAAATTGGACCTAGCACAGAACCCTGTGGAACTCCATAATTAACCTTAGTGTGTGAAGACGACTCCCCATTTACATGAACAAATTGGAGTCTATTAGATAAATATGATTCAAACCACTGCAGTGCAGTACCTTTAATACCTATGGCATGCTCTAATCTCTGTAATAAAATGTTATGATCAACAGTATCAAAAGCTGCATTGAGGTCCAACAGGACGAGCACAGAGACGAGTCCACTGTCAGATATAGGTTTGCCTTAATCCTTCGTGGCATCGATTCAACAAGGTGAATGTTTTCAGCACCTTTTTGTATCATGTCAACATGGCCTGTCATATTCAAATTCACTTAAATTGCCAAATTTTGACTCTGGCTGCAAATGATGCAGCAGAAATCGAGACCTGTCAGGCCAGGCCGCTTTTTCCCAACCTTCTGCTGACCAATATTGGTCAATATTGGTGAGCCCGTGTGACCTGTAGCCTCAGTCTTCTGTTCTCAGCCGACAGGAGTGGCAGCTGGTGTGGTCTTCTGCTGCTGTAACCCAGAGATGTCCTCCTGCATGCTTTTCTCCTCTGACCTCTTACATTAAAACAGCGTTTTTCCCCAGAGATTTGCCACTCATGGGATATTTTCTCTCTTCAGACCATTCTCTAGTGATGGTTATGTGAGGAAAATCCTAGCAGATCAGCAGTTTTTGAAACACTAAGCTCTTCACGCTACATTCAGAGTCACTTAAATCTTCCTTCCCTTCCTGTTCTGATGCCCACTGTGAGCTTCAGCAGGTCGCCTTTGGCACGTAGACGTGCCGAAATGCATTGAGCCGCTGCCGTGTGATTGGCCGATTAGACATTTGTGTTAAAAAAGTAGTAGAGCAAGAGCACCTGACAAATGTGCCAATTAATGTGTGCGCACTGAAGCGTAACAGATGATGTGTGAGTCAGTTCGGTACGGGATCATTTTCAAGTGGGGAAATAAATAACTTGAGCAGGGAACTTGAACAAGTGTTTTTAAGTCTTGAAGAGTTTGCACGATTTGATTAAACCATAATTATTAATAATTAAGCGTGAAAATGGACATGCTGTAGAATTTGTGATATTAACAGGAACTAATTTACTTTTGTTCTTTATACCGTTTTAGTTTATTGTGATTAACATCCTCCTGATCCAACATCCTTTTTTTTTTTTTTTAAGCCTCTTAGCGCGATATTAAAGCACATGGCCGGCAATTATTGCAGTTTGAACTCCTCCGTTATTCTCTAGCTGCAGCGGAGATTAGGATGTTATATAAGACACTGAACTTATGCGAAAACCCCGTGTCTGCGTCAGCTACACATAAATATAAACACATGCACAGATTGATAAATGAGGATTAAATGGGAAACTGACGGACCACTTGTTACATTTTTTTGTCTTGTTACATTTGTTGAAGGTCAAAACGGAGACGTGCTCTCAAAAATGGCAGATTACATCGCTCAACCAAATGGCCATGAAGTAATGCTCACTGTTGATCTGATATGTAGGTGAGGCGTAGAACGAGTGGTTAACTGCGAATCTAAGTTTCCTCCAATTACCTTGATTTTTTTTTTTTTTTTACCTTTTTGTACGTTTGTCCAGGCGGGTGTTGAACTTTAATGCGCTATGAATAATGAACCAATGTCACCGTGCTGCAGAAATCTGATAATTTTTCACAGTTTCGGCTAATTGCAAAAGTGTTCGACAGCACATGAAAGGTCATAAATGGGCAGCTTATATTTTCGGTCTCTGCTGGTGCTCGCTGTAAACCAAAACCATCGACTGGCGTTGTTGTTGGCCCCGTTAATTAGGTGCCTCTCTTGCCTCTGAAACCCTGAAAATGATCCCAGCTCGCATTAAAGAGGAACAGGCACTGTTGAGTCTATCAAATGCCTTTTTGAACTCGCTTTTAATAAGTGTGTGTTAGTGTGCAGTGGTTTCCAATACATTATACAATGCTTAGTGTCAGGCAGGGGGGCTATAATAAGAGAACAAGGTTCTCCTTTCATTAGTTATTGAACCCTCCTCGTATCAGAAGCACTCATTAGACATGGTGCAGACATACGCCACAACTGGGAGGCATATGAGGAGTCATTTGTAAAAGCCCAAAGGAGCTCTGCAATGTCATAGCCAGTTCATTTGTCTTCTCTGCCTCTCGCAGGATGTTTGGACATGTCGTTTGTGTCAAGCTTTCTGTTACTTTCTTTGGAAGGAAATGAACCTCAGAGGCTCCTCGTGAACCTTGTGGGATACACGGTCTGTTTTTAATCAAGCAGGCTCGCTATCAGCCATCACAGTCCGACCATGATGTTCTTATTAGGTTGACAGAAGCTGACTGATACGAGCTATTGGAGCAAACACACGCTTTCCTCGTTGCTGCCTCTACTGCTTTGCTTCCACTTGTGCATCTTTATCAAAGAACACCTTTTTTGTTGTTGTTGTTGCTGCTGCTGTTGTATGTGTTCCACTTCAGGTTTTTTTCCCCTCATAAAACATTCAACACAGTCCAGAGAGAATGCTGTTTAGATAGATGCCTGCTATCCAATTTGTTAACTTGAGTTGCCTCTGAGTCAAATGTGTCTGCGTTCAGTATTAAGAATGTCTGGCTTTGCAATCATTCGTTCCAGGCTGCAGGAATGCTAGACGTGGGTTCTGCTGTTGCTGAATACAAACCGAGCTGCAGAAGAAGCGAGCTGCATTGAAACTATCAGGACACGCGTTACATGCTGGGGGCTGTGGTTTGGCATTTTTAAATAATGCACCTTGTGTTCCAGCTTGCTAAATTGAATCAATGTACAAAAAAAATATTTAAGCACCTGCGCTGTAACGCCATCCACCTGCTACCACCTCGGCTGTAGAGGCAGCTGTCTAATGCTGGATGTGTATATAAATCTTAAATAGTTCTTTGAATGTTTGCTTTCTATTCTACTTCAGGCAAAACATCAGAAAAAAAATCTTTTCCTTGAATATTTTCTCTGGGCTGAACTTTGCTTATACTTCATAATGGGACCTGTTATGCTTTTCTTCATATAAATACTTGGATGGATGCTCGTATTAAACGTGCACAGCCATTTGCCGGGCCCAGCCAGCAAAGCTGAAACAAATGGTTCGTTTCAGCTAACAGGAGAGTAAGATAAATATGGATTGCTCTATTAGCTGCCCTAATATAGTCCCAAGAATTAAAATTTGGAGCATAATGGGCCCACTTTTAAAATCTATACACTATCAAGAGGTAGTATATGTGAACCTACAAGGTGCATTGCACAGACGCATAGTGATGTGATGAGCAGAAACTAATTAGAGGGATCTCTACATCATTCATTGGTGACTGTTTCCTTCATGAACCCTTTCAAATACGTCAAAGTCACCTTGACACAGTGACCGGGCAAGTGGAGCGCTTGTAGGGGGTTGGCAGCCAAAGAAGCCAGGCCTTTTTGCAGATCAGTAGTGAGAGTTCTGAAGAGCTTGATGTGGGCCCCTTCTATAATCCCCACCACCACCACCACCACCACCTCTCTCAGGATAATTTGCATCCATTTTTCATCAATTTTTGTGTGAATTCTTAAGATATGAAAAACAGGCTCGGGGCTAGGCTTTTGAAAATGCTTTTTAACTTTTCTCTCTGTTTTCATGCTGGAAGATCGCCCCTGTGTTTGAGGACCAACTATTTCTCACTTTGAAAAGATTATTCTGTACTCGTGTTTTTTCTGATATTTTTTTTAAAGATGTTTGGGTTGGGCGCAGTATATACCTGTGTGCTCCTAAATCCTAAATTAATGGAGAAAAAAATAAAAATACGTCTTATAGTCATTGACTAAATGGGTTTATCCTTCCTGGGTTGTCAGCTTCTTCGTGTATTCGAGAGATCAAACAAAGTAGAATCGCGTGATTTTTTTAATTTTTTTATTTGTTTGTTTGATGTATAATATAATGCTCAAACACCAATCAAGATGTATAATTAGATTTGAATCCATGTAACCCCCTACCGTGTATCCAATAAAACTAGCTACGCAATAAATGATGCAATTTCCTCCTAAGCATGAGATGACGGCGTGAAATCTGTTACCAGCTGAACATCCTTTTTTTTTTTAAAGTTCTAAAATAAGAAAACTGCAGACAAGGAAAGACGTCTAGGGGAGCAGGGAATCACCCTGCTGATAACCGGCATGCTTTTATTTTAAAGAAACGAAGCAGAAACCATCACAGAAGAAACACAACAACAACAACAAAGAGATCCATCTCCCTCAGGAGAACTCGTGTTTTTACATACTTGGACCGACTTTGGGCTGTAGCTGGGGCCTGGGTGCTGCGTGATCAATCGATAAACTCACACTTGAAAACTCAGTCACTCAATTCAAATGCACTCATTCCAGTATTTAACACCCATGAGTTATTTCCCCTACCCCATCAGGTCACACAGCAATGGGAAAAGCACTTTTTCCTCTCTAGTGAGCTTCAGCTAATGAGCTCAGCTTAGCAGTAGGTGTGCGACTTGGCTCCTTGGAGCCGCCTGCACTGCTACCAGTCGGTGCTGGATGGAGCCACTGAGTAGGAAGATGGAAGCAGTACACCTTCATGCCCCTCAGCCCTTTTAAAACTATCTGACAAATAGGAGAAAAAAAATATAGTTTGTAAATTTTGAAATTGAGTGTTGGGGTTGCATAGCAGTGCAGCCGTGCCTCGCAGCGAGAGGGTCCTGGTTTTGATGTGGAGTTCTCCCCTGTACCTGTGTGGGTTCTCTGCATGTACTCCAGCCTCCTCCCACGGTCCAAAGACGCGCTTGTTGAGTGAATTGGCCACAGGGGTGAATGTGCGTCCGCCTCTCTGTGTTGTGCTTAATTTATGGTACGGCATTTGTTTCCGTATCGACTGGCGCAAATGTGCAGTCTTCCAGAAACCCAACAGTTGGATGCGGATGACACCGTGTGCAGTTCAAATGCCGACTGGTTGTTTTCTCCCAGGTGGTAAGGACCAACGGCACTAGTGAGACGCCGTCATCCTGCCACAACATTTAGCATGCAAGCATGTTGGAGCCCTTACCCTGCACAGGACTGGCAACCTGTCTAAGTTGTGCCCCCACCTCTCCCCAGCTGGGGTGGGCTCCCTCCCCCTGCGGCCCTGAATTGAATAAGCGATTAAGAGGATGGATGGATGCTGCAGTCAGTCAGCTAGCTAACCGGCTAACAAAGTTTTGGAGACCAGTAATTAAAATGATTTGTTACTGTGGTTATTAAAAGACCTTTAGTGATTTTTCTTATAGAAACACCTCCTGGATGTCCTGCCACCACTAAAATATGGTCCACTGGAGAAAACTGAAGAATTAGAATAAGCTTGACAGACAGCCACTGATTCCTGAAAGACAGCAAGTACAAAGTGATACTAATTACAGGTTGCTAAACATACAAGCAGTCTCACAGGCAGCAGAATATTCCTCCCAAGATGCCAAGCGAGAGCAGATAGCTGCCAGGCTGCATAAAAAAAAAAAAGGCAGATATCTAACACAAAGCAAAGCAATACAGGGACAGGCTGTCAGATCTCTAGATGAGAATTTACCCAGCAAGGCAGCCAGTATTGCCAGACTGCTGGAATGGCTGCTTACAATGTGCTTCACGGTATAAAGATGTCATTTCTGCACAAGTCCAACACGGCACCTGTGTGCATCCAGACACGTGTTATATGGCTTACTGAAATCACTGTTATACTGCAGAGCGGGTAAACTGGAAATAAAAAGGCAAACTGTGAGAACATTCAAGCGCACACTGTGGCCACAAAAGTAGACATTGTACAAGGAAGTCATGTTCTTCACAACTCGACTGCCCGTGTCGTCTGTATTTAACGCGTACGGAGTTGAATTATAGAAAATCGATTGATGAATAAATCAAACCTGAACCCAGAAACGTGGTTTCATTGCAGTCGACGCTGCCATCAGTGTCTGCATCCTCTGCCGGCTGCGGGGACTGTAGAAGATTTTGAAATGCGTTAAATGAGGCACCTCATTTGTCCTTTTTGGTCTAACGAACGCACGCCATCCATCAGGCTGTCTAGTGACACAGTTTGGGCATCACACTCCTCGCAGAATGACCTGTCAGCTTCTCAAATTTATTTGGTCTTATCTGCAGCTTACCTGTGATGCTGTTAAAACAGGGACTTAAATCTTCCTCTGCGCCACTGTGGCAAGTCGCCACGAACCCTTGTGCAAAATTGACTTCTAGAAACCCAGCAAGTTATGACTTCCCTCAGCTCGAGACACAATGTAAACACGTGCCGTAATATGGAGCACAGCTGTGGTCAGCTTGAGGGGGGAATGAGCTCTAATGAGGTGCAACTAAACATGGAGTTTATTGGGGGGGGGGCTGTGTGTACTTGCAGGTAAAACAGGAACGCACATGATAGATCGCTTTATCTTTCTCTGCAAGCAGCAATATTAGGCTTTTACTCCATTAGTGCTCCCTAACCAGGTTTCCCTGTCATTGCTGAGCTGTAGCATGAGGACAGTGTGTAATATGCAATTTGCTTTTGCATTAACACCACAGACTAAGTGATAACTTCACTGAACTGCATAGATAAGCGGTGCATTGCACTGGGTACGGAGATCTAACTTCCTCACCGTAATTGGACTTGATGATGAATGGCATCGTGGGTCCTAATGTGGCAGTATGGTTTCATCTTGGGCCTCTGGCTCTCACTGGCTATTATCTCCATCCCGTGAGGATACATTGTGTCTGAGCCTTTGTTGGCTCTGCGCAGTGGAGTGGAGGACCTAATCTATTTATCACAGGGTCTGCGTGACCACCCAGCCAGCCTGCTATATCGGATCATACCAGGCTCTCTTGTGCTCTTTCTCTGGGGAAGGAGGAAGTACCGATGTAACATGCAGCTTCACACCTGTCAAACAGTGCTGGTGTTGGTCATCCCCCGAGGAGGGGAGCACAGCAGGGAATGCATTTAAATGTATTTTGTGTCATGGTTTTCTTGGCCAAAAGAACCTGGGATTTTGTCTTCTGCCGCAGAGGTGTAATCCTCAGGCTTTAGCGTTAGATAAATCTATAATGCTTTTTAAAGAGAGCGCATTATTAAGGACTTGGGTTGCCTAGTGTTTGCATGAAATCTTTCAGTTTAGGATGTTTCTGAAGTGTTGTTGAAGCATGAATCTGGGTCTTCTTGCTGCTTCACCAATTTTTTGACGTGATGAAATTGCAAAAAAAAAAAAGAAAAAACCTTAAAGGCCCCCTCGGTGTGGCGCTGAGACAGGAGGGGGAAAAACTCAATGTCCATCTTTTATAATTCAGGAGACTGTCATTCAGTGATACATTAACATTTTAATGCTTTACAAGCAGCTTATGTGGTTCACTCCATTTAGCTAGGCAGTGAAATGGCCCTCTGTACTGCTGCAAGAACACTTTTGATGAGGCGAAACATTTGTCAGATGGGAGCCTCTTCCATCGCCGTGCGCCGCCGCCGCCGCCGCCAGCCACCTCGCGTGTGCGTCCTGAATAAATACGGTCGAATTATTTCTGTTAACAAACCCTCAGCATGCTCCGTCAGTCGAAGCCGATGTGAAGCTCGAGAAGACGGTCACCGCTGTCCTTCCAGGACGCTCCACGTGCATCAGAGTTATAGGGATGGTTTTACACACATCACTGCGAGCATTGTCGGTGTGTGGAGAACATCTGGCTCCAGCCTGAGCAGCGGCAGCAGTTCCCATTTAATCAACGTCATGAGTGCCGGTCGCCTCACATCCCTGGCGCGTCGCTGCTGCCTCCCAGTTTGGCATCCATGTATACAGTGTCTCATTTGGCGCTCGTTACACACACTGCATATAGACAACCAAATATTGAGTTTTTACTGATGTTTCCATGGTAACGCACCTCCGAACAGAAAGAGTTGAGTTGTGTAGTGTACTTTGCCTTGAGAGGCTGTTAGAAACCGGATGACTCGCCCAGTCAGGAGCGGGGGAGGAGGCGGGGTGGCTGGGGCCGTTTATGGAATCCACCTCCTCCAGCCTCCACCGACACAGTCCAGTCAACAGGCACAGTGAGCATATGCGTGCTTCGTGGCACACCGTGGGCTACAATGCAACCGCAGTTTACACTCTCACACTCAGGTAGTTTATTAGCTCCTTATTTCTGTTGTTGCCCTTCGTGGTCGTAGGGCAGAGAAGCTTGCCAGACAGCGAAGACGAAGCCAAAGCGAGTGGAAGCGCCCGATTCATCTCGTCCTCGAGAGAGAACTCGATTCCTCTGCGTGCTGTTTCTTTACCCAAGTGCAGCATGAACTCCAAAGAGGCGGGGATGGGCTGAGCTGTATGAAAGAGCAAGTGAAGTGATGGGAATCAGAAAAGCTCAGTGTGTACTGGAAGCCTCTGATTTCTCATTTTGACAACTGGTTATTTAAAAACCACGGCCCCCTCTTTTTAAATTAGCCACTGTACCTGGTGAAAACACCATCTACTCTCATTTATGCTCCATCTCCAACATAGCATCAGTTTGGTTATCAATATGTGGATGTCCTGTAGGGGTGAAAATTAATCTCTGGTGCCTAAAGTGCACAGTGAGATGTGTGAATAATTTACAGCTTTTGCTTTGTCTGACCTTGAGTGTGTGTGCTTTTCTAGCTGGGAAGTGTTGCGCTTCCTGCTGTCAAACCTGCGCTGGTGGATGGAGGAGTACCGCTTTGACGGCTTCAGATTTGATGGTGTTACTTCCATGCTGTACCATCACCATGGCATCGGTAAGGCTGGTTTGTGTGCGCCTCATATTTCGGAGCTGTACTGTGTGTGTGTGTGTGTGTGTGTGTGTGTAAAGCCTGTCATGCTGTTCTTGTTTATAACCCACGGTGCAGAGTGCAGCTCAGACTCTGGAGGGTTAAAGATGAGTTTGAGATTTGTTGAGAGGTCGAACTTATCCCGTCCATCATGAGGTGGATTTTTGTGTTTGTGTTAATTTATAGAAACATTGTTTTTTTAAATGAAGACGCTTTACATTAACACTTTGATATAAACGGTTAAAGTAAAGGTGAAAAATATTATCCAGATGATATTTAAAGAACAAGTTCTGGTAAGACAAAAAGACTTAAAGTAAATGACAATAAATATACTTACTGCATACTTACTGAGCCTGATTTATTAAATTAAAATGTAGTTAATAAAGTGACACACCAAAGGAAAGGGTGTGTGTTAGAAGAGTTTTCATGAAAGCAGGTGTTGTCTGCTCTGGAGATGTTGCAAAATATGTCAACTAAAATATCTGATTTGTTGCAATTTTCAAATTTCTTTTTTTTTTTTTTAAATTGTATACCTATATCCATTGTTTGGGTGAGTTTTAATATAAATTGTCAGCTTATGACTTCTCGTGTGTTTGTGGTCACTCTGTGCGATAATATTTCAATTTTCTTATGTAGCAATTCAGAATAAAAGCTCTATATAGAGATAAGGTAACGTGAAACATATTAGCTAGCATAGCCGGTTTACAAGATAAGAAATCCTTTATTTTTTCTGTTTTTGTATTTTTGTTGTTTTTGTAGCATTTGAAGCAACGGCAGCAATGATTGTGATGGTAGTAACAGCAACACTAGTGGTAACAAAATTGATTAGTAATAACTAAATTTCTTTAAAACCTTGTCTGCCTGGTCGAGATGTAGCAACGTGGAGGAACGTCAGCTTCATCACTTACCCAGATTATTATGACGTGTAGCTATAGAGGAAGTTTCTGAGTCACAGTACTTTGAACAGCATAAAGAAAATTGAAGTCGCTATTTGTGGGATATCAATTAATATCCTTTTAAAAAGGAAAAAAAAAAACGTAACTGTGCTCGGCAGCAATCATTTTCAGTTTCTGTGGCCCAAAGTGAATAAAGTTTGAATGCCTTTTATTCCTGAAGTGTTTTGAGCGTAGACCACAGTACACATGAATAATAGCCGGTGAATAATGCTGAATGCCCACCTTTAAAAATAAAACTTTAATTCTCATTGCACAAACAAACCACATTTTTAAACATCCCATAATAGAAGGAGATATCAAACAAATTCATCAATATTTAATGTTATTAATAATTCCCTAGTTTGAATCTCTTTGAGTACCTCGCAAGTTCTCCTCTAGTCGCTAGAGGGGTTTTTACTAGTTTCTTATCCAAATGAGCCTTCATTAAAATTACATTAATTTCACAATATTAAGAAATTTTAGGAAGATGTCACAGAGGTGATGCACACAGGTGTGAGTGGGAGTGTGAGAGGTTGTGCGTCTTTCTGTGTTAGCAATGCAACAGGCTGGCGACCTGTCCATGTGTACCCTCCACCCGCCCTGAGACAGCCTTCAGCCCCTCTGCAACCCTGAAAAGGGGAAGAGGATGGATGGATGGATGGATGGATGGATGGATGGATGGATGGATTGATGGAGTAAAGCAGTAGCATCAGTTAAAAAAAAATGCGAGGCATGAAGGGTTTTAGAAGTTTAGGTGGAAACATGATGAGTGTTCACTGTGTGGGCGTTTACAGGCACAGGCTTCACAGGGGACTACAGTGAATACTTTGGCCTACAGGTGGATGAAGACTCTTTGGTTTACCTGATGCTTGCCAATCACATTCTTCACACCCTTTATCCCGACTGCATCACTGTTGCAGAGGTAAGAAACACGCTGCCGCACACATCTTTGCATCCACTAACTTTGCAGTGACACTGCCCACAGCTGTTATTAATTAAAAGCACTTATTAGTTAGGCATAGCTTACTTAGGTATTCATTGCTGTAATTAAAAGGTAATGCAAAAGGAAATGGGATGTCACTCTGCTTTTTGCCTGTGGTGCAGGAATTTCACCCCTTAGTGTGTGAGTTGCGGAGTGGTATCGATGTGATCTTTGCTGAAATCACGAAGCTTAAATGTGATATTAAAGAGCGAGACTTTTCTATAGGATGTGTCAGGGATGCCAGCTCTCTGCAGAAAAGTGGAGGAGGGAGGACTTGGTTTTGATTACCGGCTGGCAATGGCGATCCCTGACAAGTGGATTCAGGTGAGGTGATTTACTTCCTCCAAATCTGTCTCTGTGCTCTTTCTGTATTTTTCCACCCTGGCTCTTTTTACAGGTGACGCTGATATAAAGTTAGAAAAGCTACAGCACGCAGTCAAAGGACAATGCTGAGTCTACCGGGAGGCTTTCGTGACCTTAAGAAACAAATGTTTCTGTAGACTGTTGCACTTTTCCGTAGCGTAGACCCGGAGCCTCGATAAACCTGTAAAAAGAACAGTGAAGAACGGCGTGCAGCGATTGCGGTGCGATTTATTTAAACTCAACACTTAGGGCAGCATGTCAAATGCTGTACGTTCATTTTAAATTTCATGGCAGAAATGATAGTATAATCCAGAAAGTCGTGTGATTTGAAAACACACACACACACACATGCATATACACACACCTGCTGGATTTTCTCACGACTAATTAGGTTAATTAGTAACAGGTCATTAGCATGATTGGGTGTAAGAACATCATCCCACAGAGCCAGGGTTTCTCTGAAGGGGGGGGGAGCATGATGATGGGTTTACTGTTCAGTGAAAGACTGTGTAGGCAAAATAGTTTAATTTAAGAATAAAGAGGATTTTTTTTGGGGGGGGGTCATCATTTATGGTGCACAATATCATTAAAAGATTAAGAGAATAAACATGAATCTCTGTACTCGAGGGATAAGGCTGACAGCTGAGACTGAATGACTGTGATCTGCGGGGCCTCGGGCAGCGCCGCATTAAAACACGATCCTGTTGTGGAAATTACTGCGTGGGCTTAAGAACTCTTCTGAAGACCGGTGTCAGTGAACGCAGTTTGTCCCTGCATCCACACATATAATGATTAAAATTAAACCCAAAAAGAAAAAAACTATACACATGTAAACAAGATTTACAAAGACTGCCTTCTTTGGGCGCAGTCCTAATTTATGATTGACTGAGACACAGTGTGAAATTGTTTTTGGATCACTGAGACCGCCGCCTTAAAGGCTAAACGGGACAAAGGCGGCCTAGCTTGTAGTGATGATATAGTGGTCAAGCGAACGTGACATGGTTAATTTCCACATCTGATAAAGCGCCTTCAGTGCCAAACGGCACGAACGGGCTTTCGGAGGAGCACGTGCGCCTTTATCCAGGTGTGTTCATCGGGAAAAGGCCTCGCTTGGCTCTGCAGATGTCGAGTGTGGGCTCTAAACCAGCCTCCCTGCAGCTCAGCTCCGAAACACTGAAAATTTAAACAAAAGGAGCTCGACGCGGCTGAAATTGGATATCAAGCAAGAACTGAAAAGCATTTCACTTTCAAAAACTACAACAGTTTGGTCCCCTCGATTCCAAAAAAAAAAAAAAAAAGGTGATGCAACACAGTTGGAAACGTGCCCCTTCTGACGGTTTGGAAATGACAAAATACTTTTGAAAAGGTTAAAAAATAAAATAAAATAAAATCAGGGATTCACCTTTTTTTGTTCCAGTTAAACCCGGGCTTTAAATGGTTCATTGCATTCTGTTTTATTTACATTTGCGCGACGTCCGAACTTTTTTGGAAAAAAGGTTTTTGGAGAAGCAAAATGCAGGAACGGCTACGGCTGGCTGGATCCCTGCAGGGTTTACCATAAACGCTGGCACCCCCTCCCCGTGTGATAAGTGCCTTAGTGATAAAGGTGCTTCTGATGTTCATAAAGGTCTGTTTTTGGTAACCGTCTCTCAGGACGTGCAGCAGTTGCCAAATAAACGCTGGACTGTGAGGCCTGAGGAGGATTAACTCGAGAATGAAATGTATATTTTCCTGACGCTGGTAACATTGAGTCTAATTCTGAAATCATATTTATAAATAGGTTTTTTAGGAGATTCAAACTGAAGAAGGTCTTTCTGGCTTTTTCTAACCCCCCCCCCCTCTTCTTAATACTACCCACTGTGCAAGTGGGAAGGTCAGTATTTATCTATCCAAACACTGAGCTATGAATAAATGATGGAAGCGACACAATTGTTATTGAAAAAGAAAAGCTTTTGACTTATTCATTCATAATGACCTTTTTCTTAGATCAGTAATTTTTTAAAGTCCTTTGCATGGATGTGTGGAGTTTTTTTTTTTTTCCTGTGAATGGGAAGAAAAATGAGATTTAATAATGTGAAGGTCATCTAGTCACTGATCTTGGCAGAAATTTCTTCCGTGATTTTTTTTTTTTCCTCCCTAAGTGAAGCTTTAAATAGTCTGGCGGCCACCTTTGCATTTCACATTATTCATTATTCACTCTGAAATGTCTGTCCTTGACGGGGGCTTATATGATATCAAAGCGAGGGTTATTTTTCTGTTTGCGTTCAGTGCTGTTTCAGTTCCCCCCCCAAACACTTATACGAGCTTAATTGTTAAAAAGCAGGAACGGTTCATCTGGAAGGTTCTGCCTGTCGGGGTACGCCGACAGATTAAGGGGACAGTTATTGTCATCTATAAGACAATGTCCAAAAAGATGCTTTAAAACAAAAAAAATTGCATCACTATATTTCAAAGAGGAGGGAGTGTTTGTTGGTAGCGCTTTCCTCAGCAGGTCTCTGCATTTCAAGGTTCAGTGGATTATTTGTTATCTACTTAAAGAAATTAGAAACTAAATCGTCTCTCAGAAATCTTTGTTGGTGTTGCCATAATTTTTTTTTTTCCAGTGAGAACGTTTCAAGTCACTCCTGAAAACTCGCCGTAGAGCTCCAGTGCCCTCGTCTGCCATCAGCGATCAGTACAGACGAAACGGGAAATGGACGAGCTCAAACTGAACTCCATGAGTTACCTTGTTACCATATCTTTTATTTCAATGCAGTATGGTTTTTTTTTTTAAGGAATTTAATTTTTTAAATTATTCCTGCTCTCCTACTAGAATAGAATTTATTGAGGATATTTTAGGTTTTATGTTAATTTTTACTAATTCAGACAAATGTTGCAGCAGAAGATTAGTTGCAGTTTGGTATCCAGGCCCCCGAACTCCTCACTTCCCCCAAATACGACACTGCAAGAAACTGGGAAGAGCGTGCAGGTGGATGCTGGGGGTGATGGCGGGACGTGACGCGGGGCGGCGGCGGCAGCACCGCTGAGATGTCAGAGGGAGGCATTAAAAATTGCAGCGTAGACAACCAAACTGTGAATGTGCGTTTGGTATATGGCATGAGGAAAATCAGGCATGTTTTATGCGCGCGTGATGATGCAGCACAGCTCGAGTGTCTGCCTGAACTAGCTCGCAGGCTTTCCTCCATGTTTGCTGTATTAAGAAGGGCCTTGTGTGGGATGGTGAGGTCCTTTTACCTTTTTTTTATTAAAACAGTTTTTGTTGCCCGCTGAAAGAGGTTTGTGTGTGTGAAGGTTGCTCTTATAGATAAAAAAGGAAACTTAAAAAAAAAAAAGGGGCATTGAACGGTTTCCTGTCTGGCAGGTGGCTGTACTGAGGACCTGCGCTGTACTGTATATCTGTAGGTATTGGTCAACAGGATGGATGTGCTCTGTATATTTTTAATATGCTAATAATCTCGGAGTACAAAAACCAGTAACTTGAATTTCTGACTCCACAAAAGCAGCTCTGTGGGTACTTCCAACTGCTTTTCATTATAGGCCAGAATGATAACACTATCACAGTGCTGGGTGATAATGACTGGGTGTTATCATTCAACGCTGCTTCAGACTGGATGGAAAATTCTGGGCACCAAATATTCTCATTTCTTCCACAACAACTGCTGAAGCACCCTTTAGCTTGGCACTCCAGCCCAAACTGCCACTGTGAAAGTGCTTAATGGCCCACACTGGAAAAACATTGTTTATATCTGTTCAGCCATCAGGTATAAAAGTCCATAACTATGTAACACTGAAGCCAAATGGCAGAAAGCACATGCCCGCCCCACCACCGTCCACCAAAATAAGGTTATTATGGCTTTTGTTAAATTATTTCTCTGTGCCAGTTTAGTTTAGCGTCTCTTTTTTTAGCGGCTCCAGCATCCCGGTGAACGCGGGACCGCTCCGGAAAGCTATTTTTGCTTTTGGAGCCGTGTGCGCGTCATCTGGACGACTCGGATACATGTACAGTACTTGGGACGAGCGCGTAACTTCTGATTTATTTTCCTGACCCCATTTGTGTTTTGATGACAAAACGTGTTTTGATGAAATCAGCAGTTATTGCTACAGAAAGTAGAGTTGCAGGAGCACAGACTCTACTCTGGGGATGTCTGTGGGTTTGTTGTTGTTGTTGTTGTTATCCCATTTTTATGGCTGTATGTGAATGCATGCGTTTTGAGAGCCAGCAGATGCTTTCTTTTCCATTTGAGGAAAAGTGGCTGTATGCAGAATGCCTAAAGAGGTTGCCAGTTTTAAAATTCATGTAAAGCTGTGCCTCTTTAAATGTATCCACTAGCCCACACTAGAAGTTATATTTACTCATATTTCGGTGAAAAGGCAAAATAAAGGGTCTGACCTCGGCACCGCATGCGTCCTCTTGCTCTATGGTTTCTTGTGTTTCTCAGTGGGGGAAGCCAACGCATCGTTAATCAAGTCTGTCTCTCTCAGCAGTGGGTTTTACTCAGTAGTGGGGATGGAGGTAGGGGAGGGGGGGGGAGAGATAGTCCCAGACTTGACCTTCCTCTGTGATACTTGCAGCAGCTATGCAGCAGGCAGTGCTGTACCACAGAGGTTTCACAGGATTATCCTCGGGATGCCTCTGGAGAGGATCTCGCTGCTTTTACTTTCCAAACAATATTGCTGGCAATGCAATATTTGTTTAGATTCTTCTTCTGGTTGCATTTTTCAATTAAATTCGTTCCCTCCCTCAGGAGACTCGAAGCTGGAGGAGAGCAAGTGAGCAGCGAAAAAACGATTTATTTTATTTTTTTTTGTATTTCTGTGCAGGGAAGCATTCATATGAACATGCCTTGGTATAGTCAGTGGAGTGCACTCAGGGCTAGCCTTGCCTCTTCTCACAGAGTGTCAATTAGGGAGGGATTTGAATGGACTGAAGTGGAGCCTCCAGTGAGGTGTGTGTTGCAGAGAAGGAGACATGAAGTGCGGAGGGCAGGCATTCAGACAGGCCGAGATCGACAGACAGGCAGGAAGAAGCAGAAGAAAGAGGGACAAAGACGCAGGGCAACAGAACTGTGAGCTTATTTATAGATTCACACGTGTGCGCAGATGAATTTCTCTCAGCTCCTCGGCTGGGACCTCACGCTGTGTTTCGTCCTCGGCATGACTGATTGATATGACTCATTTACTGGCTGCACTAGGCTGTTAGGACCAACAGACTGTGAAAAATTAAGATATCCTAATGAGAGGACCAGATAAGGCGCACAGCACAAGTTTGGATGATTCGATCTGATTATCACCATAAAATGCTGTCACTCCTAATGGATAATGTTACAAAAGCCCTTTAATTTAACAAGCACCCTTCCCTCCAGCTACAGTGGATTGAGATGTAATTGAAACAATTAGAGGCGGCAGAGGTAGAGGGCTCCGTGGCTGCAGCTCGGATAAAAGAAGGTGACACGGAGAATTCTCCAGCAGCCCTCTGCCTCTCTCAGCTGTTCAACTTGAATGACCTCTGAGTCAATTGTTCCAGTTCTTGTTTCTGTTCCTCCATTTATTTTAATTGAATGAAAATATCAGTCCGCACACCTCTGTCCTTATTAGTTTCAGGGGGAAAAAAAAATCTATTTCTAGTCCACATACTTTGCTCTGCCCATCGCAGCAGAAACACTTTCAATTACGACGACTTAATAAAATCCAGGCCGCCCGAAAGCGAAGACGTTCCTTAGCCTGTTTATGTAAACATGTCAGCCATTTCTTTGGCAGCCTTAAAAGGGCGCCCACTCCGTCTGACCCCCGCTGTCAGTGTCGCGCTCTGCTCGCCTGCTTTAATGGCAGCAGCATTTCAGGCTCGTCCTGCTTTTATTTTATTAGCTAATTGCGCTCTCGGGCCACCCTTGTGTGGTGTTAACTGGCGGTGCAGGATTTCTTCAGCGAGGGCTTTGGCGGGAACACTGCGAGGTGAGCTAACAAGTGTCTTCAGGTGCGGGTGGGACGTTTCTGTGGGCAGAAAGTTCATTAATTTTCAAAACGGTGAAAATATGAAGATGGGACGAAATTAGCTTGATCCATGGGATTGAGAGCCGCACACCTTTGTTCCCTTTCTACCTCTGGGGGCGGCGCTGCGTGTGTGGGAAGAGAGGATGTGCCCATAGCAACGCCAACTCAAACACACTTTCAGCAAATGTGATTGCAGAGAGAGAGAGAGTGAGAGCGAGCAGAGGCAGGATGCTCGGGCCAGCCACAAAATGTAAAACAAGAGCTTTAGACTCACATTTCCCACCGAGTCCTTCCCAGCACGGTGCGATGGTGGAAGAGAGCCTCTTGAATCAGTCGCAGCATGTCTGTGACAGTGAGATGACCTCATCTTGTGCTGCAAGATTTTTTTTTTTTTTTTATAATTTTATTTTTGGCTCTGCCTAATTAATCTGGGCACTCTGGTTGGCTCCTGACAGCAGGCTTGTAAAGTAAGATTTGTGCACTGCTCATTATCATTGATGAAGTGGAGTGTCAGCGGTGCCAGGAAGCTCGGCTGGTCGGGGCTGATGTGGGTGAGCTGGTGGTGGAGAAGTCGTCAACCCATTCACTCCTGTCTCCGCTCCGACAGTCCCGCTCCCAGATTAATTGCTCCCAGACCACTTTTGTGGTTGAATTGAATTGTAATGATTCATAAGGAAGTGTAAAATGTCTGATTGTACGTGGATGTGGAAGCAGCTACCATGATCTCCGGGGTACATCCTGTAGATCTGGCTCTCTAGCTTTTATACTGGAGCTGGAGGTAAAAAGAAAAAAAGATGCCAATCTTTAGACATATTTAATGCTTTTTTTTCCAAACATGTACGCCTCTACGTGCACCTCATCATGTGTAATGTTTTTCCAAGCTTCACTTCCATGTTCGCCTTTACCTTACAATTATATTTTTCATTATTTCACAAATGCAATCGGGGGGCTCAATGCCATGTTTTCCTTTTATCATTTTGTTTTGCTTTGATTGTATAGTTTTACCTTGTAAACATTTTGATGGGAGATTTTGTAAAAGTCGCCATGGTTTCCTTCCTCCGTCGCTCACCTGAGCGCTTCTTCGTCTTCACCGTGATGTTTTAATACATCAAGTTTTTCTCTGATTGAATATTCAAGACTTAAAAGGTAGTTTAAGAGCCAAAAGTGCTAAAAAAAAATAAAATCAAACTCCTAATAAGCAGTTTGGTTTGACATCTTTAGAATCCATTTGATCCGGGGAAATGGCCGCTGGATTAAATGAACTGTTTAATCAAATCAGATTGAAGTTTTGCGGCTCGGCCGGACAAAAACATTGGAGGTGGTTTTTAACCTGTGATCTTTTAGATCTGCTGTTTTTAATCAGTTTTGAAGACGACCTCAATCCACCGAGTAGCGGACAAGGCTCGAGTAAAAGCATCGGAGAATTTGTAGATGATAAGGGCCTTACTGAGGTTTTGTGGTAGCATTGGCAATGACTAATATGGCCACACAAGGCTGAGGTGAGGAGAAGTGGATGTGAAGAGATGGTGATATATATATAGAGCGGGATAGCCCCTATTTACGTGGACCAGCCAGTTCATCTTAGACATATTGATCGGCACAATTTACTCTCTTTACTCCGAGGATTATGGCTCTGTAGAGTAATATAAAGGTTTCCTGACATGTCAATCAGCTGTCACTGCCAATTCCACAGAGCAGACCTCAGCCTGTCACTGAAATGGGTTTTCTCACTCTCCCACTAGTCAGGCAGGCTGCGTGTCTATTGCCAAGGGTTCTTGGAGGGCACTGTTTCTTTTTCCTTTTTCTTTTTTTTTCAGCATTTAGAAATGATAATGTAGCTTTCTAGCATCTCTCTTATTTATTAAATCCTCTCTCCGCCAACTGCAGTACATATAATTATTTCTGGTCTACCATTATTTGTTAATGGAATGGCAATTACGGCCAGTTAGTGTGACTGTATAGCAGCATTCTGTGGGAGGATGTGCTTTGGGTGCATGTTTTGGTGACCCCACCCAATGCTTTCTTCTGACCTCTGCAAATGACTCCTTTGGCAGAAAGTGTGCATGTAGGCAGGCCAGCAGAGGGGCATTGATTCCATGTTTGGATTTATTGTTGAATCCCTCCGTTTGGATGAGAGGCTCTGACCTTGCCCATCTCAGGTGAAGAGAGCTGATGCCTTACTACCCATGGGCTGTAGTGAAGTTATTAAAAACTCCATTACCACCATTCAAAGATAGACATAACTCACAGTGCGGATATAGAGATGTCAAAACAGAGATTGATCTGAGAGAGAAGTGTAACCCAGAGAAAACTCAAGAAAGACTGCCAGAACTGAAACACTGAGCTTTAGGCATCAGTCAGAGCCTGAACAGCTCTCTCAGCTACACATCTATCACACCCTTTTTCAATAACCCCTCTCTGACACTGTTTAGATCCTGAAGGAGTTAAAGGATGAGGACTGGAGCATGGGCAATATCATCTACACGCTGACCAACAGGCGATATGGAGAGAATTGCATAGCCTATGCAGAAAGTCACGATCAGGTAGACTTTCTGCCCCGTCCTGCCTTGAGTCGGTAGAGTGCGCATTAGTGCGAGTGTGACTAATGAAACACGCCTGCCTTTTCAGGCTCTGGTTGGAGATAAGAGTCTGGCCTTCTGGCTGATGGACAAGGAGATGTACACCAACATGAGCTCCCTGATCCCCATGACACCCATCATCGACCGTGGCATGCAGCTGCATAAGATGATCCGCCTCATCACTCATGGCCTGGGCGGAGAGGGCTACCTCAACTTCATGGGTGAGTCACCATCCTGATCCACAGAATCTAACGCTCCAGGTGCAAATGAATAAATTTAGGTTTTAAGCATCTTTATCTTTTAATAGGATCTTTTTTTTGTGTGTGTGTGTGTTGTCCTTTTGTATCGTTTTGTTTTGTTTTTTTGGTATTTTTATGGTATTGTTATGGTTTTTTTCACACATTTTTTTCCCCCAAAACCCTAATATTCATTTTCGATTGTTCAAGTATGAGAATTATAAAGAAAAAAACCCTCTAATGTCCTTTTCGGAGTAATGTGACAGTTAGTTTGCATAACTAAATGCAATATGTATAGTCATATAAAATCAGCTTTTACTTGTATATGTTGAACACTCAAGAGGTGATGAAGGTCATGATTATGAGGCAGCGCCCCTCTGTTTGGCTCATTTTTTATTAAAACGGCACGGAGAATCATTTCAGATCCCACTCATGCACCGTCCTCTTCCTGAATTTGAGCTTCTTCCCTCAGGCAGGCACAACAGTCCCTCAGTGTTCACTGAGCAGATATAAATAC
The DNA here is from genome assembly GCA_024447675.2 of Pterophyllum scalare. Classification (NCBI taxonomy): domain Eukaryota; kingdom Metazoa; phylum Chordata; class Actinopteri; order Cichliformes; family Cichlidae; genus Pterophyllum; species Pterophyllum scalare. The sequence goes on along the minus strand of JAMQGT020014911.1, from coordinate 47,885 downwards.
ACATTTATTCTCCTGTCCATCCAAGTGTTACACGGGCAACGAGCAGTAAGAGGCTTTAGGATAAATATTTAATTGATAAGGCTATCCCTACCTAGTGGTGTTATTACTATAGCTACAGTTTTTCTGTGTGTAGCCTTGCATCACAGTGGGTTATTTTTTTGTGGTTTTTTTTAGTTTCAGGGTAAAATTGGGGGTGCAAAAAAAGTTTAAACCATTTCACCAATGAAACTACAAATTCATCAAGGCTAAAAATAACTCCAAGGAGCTCGAGCTACTTATTTTCCATTTGGGTAAAGTGCTCATTTATATGGTTTGTGGTATTTCCTTCATGGAGCTGAGCTGGCTCGGTGCCAACAAGTCAAGGCTGATGGGAAGCATCAAAGGACCATTTTGAAGTGGGGCTGACATCGCTTTGCAGCGCTGATCGTAAAATACGGGACAAAAGCCGTCAAACAGGTCGCCATCTTTCCTCGAATGGTTCTCAGTTATCGTTGAAATGCTCTCCATTTTCAGCTCATCGTCTGAGCCAGGTCGTGACTTCGTCAAGGCCTGCTGGTAAAGATAATAAAGTGGTAATGATGATGGAGGTTGACCTTGGTTAAAAAGAATGCATTTCCTTGAACGTGCCTCTCACTCGCTTAATGTAAATACGGATCCACAGCCTTTTAGCTCCACCTGGTGACCAGGTGCTCCGGTCAGACAACAAACACAGTGCTGCCATCAGTCTGTAGTCACCAACATGTCCAGTATTGATGGAGCGAAAGACTGGGAGTGGATTGATATGTTCGGCGAAAGGAGCACAGTCAAAACAGCTGTCCTTAGTGGACACTCATAACAGGGCGGCTCATAATGAGTAGAACGTCAGGAAAGACAGCTGGAGGACAGCTGATAGTAATTATATCTGATTCCCTGGCTGAAGCATAGCTCAGTGGCACTCTCTGCTGCACTCTTGGTGCTCGTCTCGCATGGATTTTGCTGCCACGTTTACTTTCAACCGCTCTGGCAGCTTTAGATTCATGGAGAGTTGATGAGAGAAAACAATACTTGAAAAATCGATTTGACAGTGATTTCATTAATTCAATCAGTCTCTCGTGGTAAATACTACAAAATTTGCCTGGCCTAAACCCCCCCCCCCCGCCCACTGAGCAGTTTTCCATTGATTAGAGGTCAGAATGGTGCGTGCCTGTGTGGGCTGAAATAGAGTTAAAATTTTGGTTCAGAAGGGAGGGTTTAAGAGACATCTGGATCACATCTAGCTGTTGTGTGAACACCGTTTCAGCTGCTTTACATTTAAGTAAAGACTACAGAAGATCTCGATGCAAGATCAAAGTGAAGCGAGAAGGTTCTTGAACCAAGAAGCTCTATGCTGCTGCCTCACAGCAAGAAGCTTCTGGGTTCGAATTTCCTGGTGCGCTGCTCTCAACCCACAGCCCAAAGCCATGCTTATTAGGTTGACTGCTGATCTGAATTAGTTGTGGATTTGAGGGGCAAATGTGGGTTTTAGTGTAAAGTACTTTGATTAATGAATCCAGTGGGACAGTAATATAAATACCAATCCCTTTTCATAATAATGCCAACCCCGTCCTACCCCATTGACTTTATTGTTTATAGTGAAAGGGCAATGGTGTGATTGTTAGGTTCTCTGACAGTCAAGGCACCAGTACGAATAAGTTTGCCATGAGTTGACTTACATACATAATGAGATATATTTGTGTTTTATTTTTTTGTTGTATAAATGTGTGACAAGCAAGACTTTGTTTTTGGAGTGGATGTTGTGCAGCCATTTGTAAATCAAGTGATAATCGGTAATCAGTTCATTCATTCATTATCATTCAGTAATATATTCTGTCCACTTTTAGACCAATCATCGGTTAGTTGTTTCATATTTTTCTATTACGCATCTCTGAACATTCTTATATGAGTTTTATTCAGTTACAAATATGCAATATTCATAAACATTGTAGACGTGTTTGGTGCAGGAATAATTGGTAAAAACAGGACATTCTCCAGCAAAAAGTGTTTGAGAGAACAAACAAACAAAACATGTTGGTGTGTAGTGCAGTGTGTTTAGTGTGTTGTGTAGTCTGTGCTAGGGCTGCTCGATTATGGGGGAAAAAAACAAAACTCATAATCACGATTATTTTGGTCAATATTGAAATCATTATTATTAATTATTTAACGCGATTACTCATTGACTTTGTAAACAGGGTATTTATTGCACTTAAAGAACAGTGAATACTTTTGAAATCTAAATACTAAATTTAAAATAAAATACAGAATACACAAATAAATTAGAAATACAATAAATGTATTGCAATATAAATAAATGCATTATAAATAAATAAATAAATAACATTTTAGGGCCACAACATTCTGACAGATCCTGGACATGTATTCAAGAGGTTTGGTATTAACACTGGTAGGGATGTGAGTCCAATCGGACAATCAGGGTTCGGAGCGGTGCTAATTACACCCATGGAGCCGTCCCTTGCTATTCATGCTCCATAGGGACATAATGGAAGTTATTTGATAGTTTTCAAGAGGTGCAGGTCAGGTTACGACGTTGATTTCCTGCTCGATAATTAACGGTAATTAACACGTAATGCAGCTGCAGGGGCATAAGTGCCGGCAACGTCACTGGCCACTTACGTGATTTATGTTGTAGGACCGCAAAGACTCAACGCTGCAGCATAAATCAGGGCTAAGAGTATACAGAGCATAACAGGACAAAATCATTTTAATAATAATCATGAGAAATCAGTCAGTCTGAAATGGATTGGAAAAACTGTCTTAGCTGCAAAAATTGTAACACATGACATGTAAATATATCTTTAACACAGCAAAACAAACTCTTTGAAGTAACAGTTTTAGTATTTATTAGTTTGGGCATACATGAGTCATATAACTCATTCTAACACCCTTTCTGTAGGAAGCACAGTGTCGCTGTGCCTTGTAGAAGGAATGTTTTGCGGATCTCCACGTAGTTCAAATTCTGACGATTTACAGAACTCTGAGAACTCTAGAGATGCATTTCTCTCAAGTGCCTTGCATCCATACTGACCTTTCAAATGAACATCTTGCGCACGGTCACAAGACCAGCTCTTTAAGCTTGACATAATTTACTCATCTACTTATCCGCATAAATCTCTCTTAAAAGAGAGATTTGTTTGGAGACATTCTTGAAAATCCCCTCACGCTGCTTGAATATAGTCAAGAGATTTCAAAACTAGAATTCTAAGGGCAATTAAGCAATATCCTCCTGAGAACTGAGGAAAAAATTATTTTTCAATGTTACTTTTTTTGTGACCACCACAGAGGGCATAAGGTTTCAGGAGGATATAATAAATGTTTACATCTTTGGTATCTTACATGCCATTTGCATATAAACAGAGAGAGTGAGAGAAAGAGAGAGATGGTTCACAACACATCAAACATGCCTGACGGCCCTCACACTTCCTTCCCTTCTAGCCACTACACCTTTTCTACTCACCACCCTGCAATTAGCTTGCCTAAAAGTTGTAGGCTTCCGAGGCCAGGCCCACACTAATCATAGGTATGCATTGTTGTGTTCAGCTGCCAGGCCTTTAAAAATCAACACCTCTTGTTTGAGCCACACCTCTTGGTCCACATGACTAAAGAGTCCACTGTAGTTATCCAGTGGGCCTCACAGAAAAACTGAATAGGATAATTTCTGGAAACTCTATACAACAACAAATGTAGCTAAATGAGGTTAAAAGTTTAGTACAGTCAACTGAGGGAAAAAAATGGCAGTTTAACAAACAGAAGGATGATTAACAGATTAGCCATTCACCAAGCCATCAGCCCACATGGGTCATTCCTTGTCATGGGATTACTGTAGATTATTTGGCTGCACGGTTACAGCTACTACACAAAGATTTTCCTTTACATTTTCTCTCCATTTCCAGAAGCTGCCCATGCTTCTGGGGGTTGATCACATCATCTATGTTTTGGGGTAGGTATCTGATTCTTGGCCTGGGTTGGCTAGGCCAAAAACTATGGATGAATTTCCTATGCACAATGATGCAGTGCTTAGTATTGGTGGAGCCTTTTTTTTTGTAAAGTTTTTAAGATTGGGTTGACTGTCCATTCCAAAATTAGTAATAGGTGCAACTGTGAGCATGAATGCCTATGTATGTCTCTGTTTTTTTGAAATGTTGTATAAGTGCTTTGAGTGCTCAGACAGAGTAGAAAAGTGCTATATAAGAACTAGTCCATTTACCATTTACCAAATGTGAAGGACTGGAAACCTGGTCAGGAAATGTCCCATCACTCACCCGGTGTCATCCGGGTTAGGTTCCAGCCCACTGAATGGATGAATGGATGCTACAGTGTCATGCTTAAAAATTTATTAATTGCAATAGCAAAGCAAAGGGTATTTTCTTAATGGACTCTGCTGTCCAATCTACTTAAGACCTTTTATGGGTTTGATGTGTGGCTTTTATTCTCATTCATAAGTTTGGAGGGTGAAACATGATGATCTAAACAGATGTTGTTTGATTTTCACCTTTGATTTAACTAAACATTTCCAAGGTAATTCACCTTGGATGTCCAAAGTTATTTGCCCTTAGGTTTACACATGACCCTAGCAGAACAGGTGCAGTTAATCACATTTTACTGAGTTGAAAATGAAATATTCAGTACTTCACGAAAACAGGTTTGTCTGGTAATTTATTTCTTTTTTCTACATTTAATTATCACATTCTTTTCAGAGCCTCCTTGACACATAAACAAGTGCAAGTCGCTGCAAATAGTAAAGATTCATGCTGCAAAGACAGAAAAATCACGACTGAACACAAGTATCATCAGACTGTGATCTGCAAATCATTTCAGCTATCAACTTGGATCTGCTGAATGAGGACTGTGTTGATCTAAAAATACCCACTACTCTCTGGTTCTTTGTTGGCAATACAGGAATGTTATCTTGTTTACTGCCTTGAAGAGAATTGTGATGAGTCTGAATGCACTTAGTGAGTTAAGTCAAGGAGGAATGCTTTCTATCAACTAAACTTCCTGTTGCCATATTTAAGTACACTACGCTGTGTGGTATGTGCAGTGTGAAAAACACAGGAAATGGACTAGGGTCATCCACATTTGTGAGATGAGAAAGAAGGCTGACTTCCTGAACTCTAAATACTCTAAAGGATAAAGGCACGCTAGTAGGGAAAAAAAATCATGGTCATTTTTTTCATCTCTTTTTGAATCAAGGGACACTTATTTTCTGATCAGGGTAACCCGCTCAGAAAATAAGTGAAAAGGCCATGTTAAGTAAAACAAAGATGCAGTCTCCTATCCTGATTACCCAGTGTAAAGCTTTTTTTGAGCTTCAAAAGCTTGAACAATTGACTGACCAGCAGTTTCATGGCCAAGTGAGGCCTATTATTCCTTATTTTCAATAGGAGGACCAAAGAGTTGTCAGTGCAAGTGAACAAGGCTAAAATTTGGCTGAAGAAACAAACCCATTGGAGATATAACAAAAACTTCCCAGAATAACCAGATCAATAATCTGGTACGATTTATAAAAGAAGGAATGCATTGGCCAGCTCAGCTACAACAACAGACCTGGAAGATCACAGTATTCATTCCTAGGTTAAAAAAAACCCCTCTTTGCAACATCTAACCAAGTCAAAAACACTCTTGAGGTGGTAGGTGTATCCTTGTCAAAGTCTACAATCAAAAGGAGTCTTCATGAATGTAAATAGATAGGGTTCACAAAAGGTGCAAACCACTGGTTGGTTACACTCAAGAACAGGAAGTTCAAATTAAACTTTGGCAGAAATCATCCAAAAAAAAAAAAAAGTCTGCCTCGCTCTGGTAAGAAAAGAAGTTGAAAATGTTTTTATTGTGGTGCAACCAAGGTTAACTTGCACCAGAATGATGGGAAGAAAAAAGTATGGAGAGAGACTAGAATAGCTAATGATCTCAAGCATCTATCTATCAAACATGGTGGAGGCAATTTTATGTCATGAGCATGTATGGCTGCCTACAGAACCAGGTCACTAGTGTTTATTGATGATGTGACTGCTGATAGAAGTAGCAGTATGAATTCTGAAATGTAGAGGGGTATACTCTGATTGGGCGGTATTTCATGTTATAAATAGATAACAACCCAAAGCATACTGCAAAAGCAACCCAAGAGTCTTTGCAGACAAAGAAATGGGATATTCCTCAGTGGCCAAGTGAGTCACCTGATCTTAACCCAATAGGGCATAATTTTAGTTACTGAAAACAAAACTGAAGGCAGAGGCCCCCAGACAAGCAGAAACTGGAGGTGACTGCAGTAAAGGCCTGGCATAGCATCTCAAAGGAGGAAACACAGCATTCGATGGCCATGGGTTCTAGAGGTCATGCAGTCATTGACTGAAAAGGATTTTAATCCAAGTATTAAAAACAGTCTATATTCCCGGTTCCCTCTGGGTACTCCAGCTTCCTCCTACAGTCCAAAGAAATGGATGGGTTAGGTTAACTTGTGTGTCCAAATAAGTCATAGGTGTAAATGTGAACATCAACACTTGTCTGTCTCTCTGTGTTAGCCTTGACATAGACTATACCCCCACCCCATCCCCAAATTGGATACACAGAAGAAATGGGATGGATGGATGGATTTGAAAATAGGGGCCTATGTATAAAATAGGCTGTAATGTTAATGTAGAGTAATGCAATATTTTAACCCCCTTGAATTAAAAAAAGTGCCATTGTCCAAAAACCTATGGAGCCTAACTGTATGTGTCAAGGCTGCATTTGAGTGTAGTGCCTGCATGGGCTGAGTGATGTTTTATATGGCCCTCAGCATAATACTGTAGCACAAGCTGTATGAAAGCCAGAGAAACACAAAGAAACTTCTCACACAACATGTTGTCACTATGACAACCAGGCAGAATCATTTAGCCTGATCTCTTGCCTTTTCCACACAGCACAGAAATCCAATAGCATTTAAGTCTTATGCAACCAGGCCACCGATTTGCTCTGAAAGGCTTTTAACACATTTGCAACTAAGATTCATAGAAGCACACATTTTTTTTGGTAACTTCTTGGATTGTTTTATTCTGGAAGGAGCGTTAGGTGCCCAGTAGATTTGGGATGCAAGGTAGGGCAGGTTCAGCAGGACTTGGAGCCACATGCATGTAGTGATCTCCTAAAAGCCCCTTTTGTAGCTTGTAATGTAATCTTAATGCCTGTCTATTTACATTTATAGGCTACTGCAATACTTAAATAATCTCACACTGGGCCAGTCCCTACTTAGAATGTATATATATTTTTTATATTCCAGGAAAAAAATCCTTGTTTTCTGAATTGCCGTTTTCCACTCTTTCACTTTTCACTCTGCTATCACTGAATCTTAAATATAACTGGCCTATGCTCAGAGATCGAAATATCATCTTGGTTTGAGCCACATGAATCGAGAAGGGGGTCTGATATAATTCCTCTTGGTTGTGTACATTTGCAGCACTTTCCCACAATTTTGCATTAGGATTTGAAAAGCGGTTCGAAGGGGCGATCGATCACGATAACACTGCTTAATGAAAGAGTATACCAGAACTCGGTAATGGCCGAGACTCCGTGTCACCTCACGTCCTTCCTCCAGATTATCTTCTAGCCTCCTTTGCGTGCTATCACACAGACGCTTCCCTCTTGTTTCAATACGTGATTGAAGGGAAACTTCTTTTGGGAAGTGGGGGACTACTTTAGGTCAACTTTGGAATGAAATCCTCCTAACTTATTGCATACAGCTACAAAGGAACGCAGTTTAGTGCAATATACGCTACTCTTTAAGCATATAGAGAAAACTCTGTGCAGGGTTGTTTTGTTTTTTTTTTAAATCGCAAGTGTTATGTTTTTACTACGTCGCGGAAGGATCTTATTTTTTCAAGCGAGGGTCGACACATCCGCCCAGTTTTCCGATGTTTCATTCCCCCCCGAGTTGAAAATGGAGTTCGATTAAAGCAGATGTCCATCAACTTCTCAAGGAAATTTCAAGTCTTGATGTTATTTTAACTGTCGGTGTTAATACTGAAAACAGCTGGACCATTTTTTTTTTTTTTTGGCATTGGATGCCTTTACTGAAAATTACTCGGACACGTTGACGGAGCAACGCTGCACAGCGCTTTTTCAAGTGTTGTCCTGGACCTGAAGTTGGCGAATGGATGCTCGACAGCCAGCCATAAATAACCTGCCAAACGCTACAACCTACAACAGTTTCTACATTTTTTGAGGATCTATGCACATTTTCGCAAGCCTGGGATCTGTGTTAGTTGAAGAGGATGGTCCAGATGGCCCATTTGTTGTGGTCGGATTTTACTTCCAGGGAGGATAAAATGAATCAACGATTGTCATTCCTCCTCGCGATTTAACATTTAGAGCCCAGCAGCAAAAGCTAACGTTCAGCTAGCTTCACTTGCTTTTCACAGGGACGCTGAGTTAGGCATGCCCCTTGTACACCGTTTATTTACTATCCGAAATAGGGGTAATTTCTGTATGTGAAGGAAAATGGTGATATATGTGGTATTTTATCCCGCCGTCACTGCGTCGTCGATGCTATTGCTAGGATTTGGATCCCCGTGAGGAAAAAAATGAGTGAAGATTCAACAAATCCAAACAACGAGTGAGTGCTGTTTACGTATATTTTCATCATTTACACACACACACACAGTTAATCTTTGATATGTACTCATATCTGTAGATATTAACATGCTGAGCAGCGAGCTACCTTAGTTCCCAGTGACATTTCTGATCGAGTAACGTTGCTATTTCATCATCTTGTTTTATTAATATCAATCATAAGAAACATGGGCTACTTTTTTGGTTTATCGGGGTAATAGAAAGGATCACCTTGTGAGATTAAACAAAACCGTGCTGGGAAAACAATGGCACTGATCCGTAGTAAAATATTAATCTCGTTCCTACTTTTTGGACGCTTATGGTACTGCTAACCAGTGTGTGCTGTGAGAATTCATATTAAAACCACAGTATTTGAGGTGTAGTAACCTTTGCTTATGTACCAGGCACTTGTCAGGTGGATTAATATAGGCTCAGGAAATGTATTATTGCTGTGTGTTTATGAAGGATCGCTCGGAGCAGACGCATAGATCGTAATAATCTAAATATAATTTTATGTGCATGCCTGCTCAGGCAGTACATCACGATCAGATAGCTCTATATTGACAGCCTAAATCTGTGTCTAACTGCTGTCCGCCATGATTTCGGAACATAATCATCGATTAAAATCTTGCGATTCGTGTTTGTCTTTAAGTCCAGCCTTTCTTTAATGAAAGCTCTTCGCGGTTAATGCGGCAATGTCGGCGTTGAAAAGCTGAAGATGCCATTTTTTTTCTCAATCATACTCATTTACATATCACAATCCCCCATTCATAAAAACGCTTAAAAACAGCATCGCATTCACGTCCAGAGGCTTGTAACCCACGGACGTCGATTATAATCTGTGCATGCTGTGTTTTTGTACACGTCGCGCCCATTTCAGATCGCATTTTGGTATTGTTTTAATGGGCTGATCCCTGGTGTGCGCTTGTTGACAGTCAGTGAGAAATATCTGCTTCGGGAGGTGCTGCGGTCACATGATCCCCTCCATTCATAAAGTACCTGCCTGCCCATTCACAGCACTGTACACTGTTTCGCATTGCACCGACGGTTACACAGTGATCACATATTCTGTATTCACGGTACAATACATCACATATAAGCGCCAGTGCTCGTCTCCCAGTCGTTTATTTTGCATAATCGTGCGTCTTCCCTCAACCATCTCGGCAAGATTTTCTTTCATAATGTATTTGTCACAGAGGAAGTCATATGCCCTTTTCAGCCATTTACAGTGTCACGGTTTAATTGTTGGAAACACACCCATGTTTTTCCCCATTCCATCTATCTAGTCTTTGTGTAGCTGATTGATTTAATGCATGGAGGTTTTTGTCCTTGAAACACTCAGCTGTTTTTTGTTTTGTTTTTGTTTGTTTTTTAATCTAACATACATCATGGATATCTTTTTCCTCATGTCAAACCACACCACCTCAAATGTGAATTCATCCCAGTTTATATTTGCACCTAACCTTAATTCAGGTTCAATTGTGTGTGGTAAAACCTGAATAGATTTTCTTATAGTGTTAATGTCCTTTGCTTGGTGAGCAATAATCTTGAGGACTCATCCACGCCTCAGAAACCCCACTTTTTGAGTACTGCCACAGGCTAAAAAAAAAATATCTCAGTTCCACAGAGCGTGATGGCAGCAGCTAAAATGGCGAAGTGATCCAAACATTGTCGCTAAGATTTCACCACCTTTCCGGTTGTTGTATGATTCATAGTAATGGAGTGAACGGAATACTGAGTGCTGCCTGAGCCATTTATTTTTGCTGAAAAGTGTCTGTTTAATGAAAGATTTTTCATGACACAGCTATTGACAAAAAATAAAAAAGATTTTGTGTGCCACATTTTTGAAGAGTCAAGGATAATCATTTTTCTCATAGTAGTCTTCATTATATTACATTGTGACACTGAGCTACTTTCCACTGATAAAATAAATGTTGATCTTTGAGCCACTAAATCCTAAAGAAATCTGCCTTTTTTTTAAAAAAAAAAAATCATATGTAGGACTAATGTAGGGCCATTTATAAATGTATCTAAGGACCTATTTTTAAAAAAATATTTTTCCCCCTCATGTAGCCTGGGTTTTAAACATTTAATGTGAAAATATCCACACATTTTGTGAACACATAGCCCTGAAGTGGTTTAGTCTAAATGATAGGTGGTAAGCCGAGCTGGTTTACACACAGCACACCCTTTGCTGAGAACATGTTACTTGGCCTTGGTGCAACAACGTTCACAAGGCTGCAATGACAAGAACGCACTTAAAGCCTTGTGAGATTTTGGTTTTGCGTCTTGTCTGGGATGTGTGCTGTGATGTAAGGCTAATGTGAATTCTGTAGACGAGGACTGTGGTCTTCCTGGGAGACGTGGGAGATTTATGCAAGCACAGTATGTGCAAGCAGTCTCGTTGTGAATGTCACGTTTATCTGAAATATTCATCTCAACCAAGGCGGCAGCCTGTTGAGGTGTACTGTGGGTATATCCTTTTTGTTTTCCAAATTACAGTTTTTCTTTACCGTCCTTCAGTTTTTTTTAAAATAAATACGTGTTAATATAGAGCTTAGCTGGCCCAGGCATATAGTCCTTTTTTTTTCTCTTTATCCTTTTTATCAGTGAAGGTCAGTTGCCTAAGTACCTCACTGAACATTTCTAGGGTATAGCTTCATTGTTTTAGATTCCTGTAGTGCTGTGGTATTGTCTGTTGTCAGTGAGTGTGATTCTCAGTGATTCCTCTCCCCGTGTCCTCTTCCTATCTGTGTGATTGATTTGACAACTCAGCGTTTTATCTGCCATTGTGGGTGTTGTGATCTTATCACCTGTGGGCTGGTTTGTTCTCCCGTTCCTGTTGCAGAGCTTTCCAAACACATTCCTCCCAAACAACCCCCATCATGTCCTGAAATGACAAAGGGAGACAGCTACTTCAGCTGTTAGGGCTAGTGCTTTATGGCCTGGGTAATTGCCTATATCCTGTGGCCCTTATGTTAAGCTAAACAATTTCCTGGACCTTTTTATAGATCGTATTATTTGGGGTTACTGCCAGTTGTTGGTTCTGACCTGCTCCTCCTCCAAAACCTTAGTGTTACTGGCTGGCCTAGTCTCAGCTTGCAGACACACCTTACCTTTAACAAAGTCTGCAGAGCTGACCACATCTTCGGTTTTGCTTCTGTATTATTTTGGGGAAGTTCTGGTTATGGGTGCAGTAGTTAAGAGGCTAATGAAATGTGTTATTTGACACACACACACACACATACATACATATATATATATATATATATATATATATATATATATATATATATATATATATATATACACTTAACAGCAGCATTGTACTTGATTGCTTGATGGGTGTGTTCTTGTATTTCATTAGATTCTTGACAGATTTAAGCTGTGCATACCGTATATTGTGGAATTTATGGTGACTTTCCATAGACTTAGGCTGGGGTTTCACCCAATAAAATATTTTTGTAATCCTAAAAATAATTTTGTGTACAGATTATTCAAGTCACAATGTCTGCTAGTTTTATTAAAAGCTGCTGCATTGTGTCATTAATGACAGGGATCTTTGTACAATCAGAGGGCTTGCGCTGTAACTGAGACAAGTTAACATACTAACAGGCCTTGTATAGTGTTGGAGTGTTCCATTCCCATGGCCAGATTTCATCCTGGATACTGTGTATTTTAAACCCAAGCCACTTCCCTCTTTGAGATTTTCATTTCCTCTAAGTATTTTAGGAGCACGCATAAACTGCCATAAATGTCAGCAGTGTAGTTAGAGGATATTTCAAACCAATTTACAGATTTTTAAGAGAAAGACATGATGTGGTTGTATGCTATATACTGTTAAGCCACCAGAGTGTGTGTGTGTGTCTCCATCACAGCATCCACATAGCAGGGATTGTCTTTATTTCTTTGTCAGGAAGGCCCTCTGATGTTCGTGGACTATATCTCAATGCCTCTAAGAAGTGCTTTTAGCACTAAGTGTCTGAATTGTGGATATTGTTTTCGGTTATGGTGCATACGGGAGCATGAAGGCTGAACCTTGTTGTGAGCTCTTTGCTGCAGCTGGGCTAAGATGGTTCTTTCCTGTGAGGCCACAGACATAAAAGGGCACAGATGTAAATCCTAAACCTTGTGTCTTTGATTGAGTTTGCAAACGCTTTGAAAACAGGAAGGGGTTTCTGTGTGTGCGTCTGTGTAGACACACTGGAGTGTTTACGGTATTTCTCTGGAAACATTTGGCATGTATGTGGGTTTCTAGAGATTCCTCAGATTCTAGAGGAGTGAATTTATGCATATATAACATGTTATCAAGCAAATTGCTTGATGATTCAAATCTTTAAATGAGATTAAAATTAGAGGCCTGAAAGAACATGTATTTTTATCTGCTCAGGAAAGTTTTGATCACATTTTGTCCTGTCTAGGGACTATATTTAGAATTTGGAACAGACTTTTATTGAGAAGAAGAGGTTCAAATAAGAGCTGCTTGGAAAAAAATTCAATGGTGATGATGATAATGTTATAGTAATAACAGCTGGGTATGCTGTGATGATGTACAACTTGTCATGGCAGTTTCTCTTAACACTCATGGGCCATCATCTTGGTTTGGTGGTTTGTCCTTCCAAGTTCCTCCTGAGATGTATCAATAGTTTCTCCCACAGCTAGATGGATGCCTTGTCCCCTTACCTTCCTGTTTTCCCATTAGTTTCAAAGTAGTTATGACGAGTAGATGGTGGGTCTTTGGGGACTACTCTTACATCAAAGCAGCGCAGAGACCCTGCAGCAGTCGAAATTTGTGGTTCCTCTTTTTTTTCTCACTCTCTTCTTGTTGTAAGGGCAAGCACGAGGTTTTAATTTTCCAAATGCTTGTGGTTCAAATTAAGATCATCTCAATATGTGGCTTTGATTGATGTTTGAGAATAGTTTTTTGGCATTTGATACACATATGGGATTCTTTTGATTTATACTGCCACAGTGCAGCGGCACCTACAACATTGCTGTTGGGGTTGCGGGCCCAATCCAGTAATGGACGGGTTGGTTTGAAAATCAGTGTTAGAAATGCTGTCTAAGTGAGTAGATCTGACATTCATGTACTGATTTGGTCTATCTTTGATTTGGACTACAGGGTAATGTGAGCCACTAACTGCTGTATGTAACAGATACCAACAGACGTGACAACGATCGGTCAATTTGTTGTCATATTAGGTAGTGTTTGTGTAAGAGAATGGTGAGACATTTGAAGTCGAGATTCGCTGTGTGGTGCAGCAGCAGAGTAAGCCTGTTCTGTTTTTTATTTTTTTTTCCCTGAGTCAGTTGGTAGCTAAGCTGAATGTTCTTGTGAGCGAGATGACTCACCAGCAGCCTGAGGTGTTGAGAGGAGATATGGCAAATTTCTCTTTCACTTCTCTTTCTATAGCAGGCGTATTAGTTTTCACTGCAGTTAATGCAAGCAGGCTTGTGATGCTGGTGTTTCTTTAGGCATTGTCCTATTGTTATTTCTGTTAATGGGTAACAGAGAGGCTCTTTAAAAGTATTTTGCTCTGACCTTATGTCATAATTTGCACTGCATCCATGTTTGGTCATGTTGGTGTTTGTTTTGGGTATGTCTGTGCCCTTGAGTTTGCCTCTGGTTATTTAGGAGATGTGAACCATGGCTAATTGGCTAGCTAGTTTGCACCATTCAGATTAGATGCACTGTTGGAATCGATGGCTGAGTCCCAGATTGCATGTTATTTATTTCTTCAATGAGGCATGATCCCACTGAAAGAATGTGCACCATTAGTTTATCTTTTGAGTCATGGAATGAAACTTTTTTGCTTTATTACATGTATAAGCCTCTTATTCATGTCACAGGGCCAACGTCATCCATAGTGAAGGCAACATGGAAAATGTTCATTTTCGCTGACTTTCAACAAATGTTTGTGTCCTCTGTGAATCCAGAGACCCATGCAATATAAGAAATTTCCACCCCTCATTTCTTTCTTTTCTCCATACATCTGAAAGGCTGTCTGAAAAAAAACCATTCAGATTTGCAGCCCCTTGTGATATCAAAAGGAGATAAGCACAGCCCCTGCCTGGTGAACAGATTCGTCTGAGTAGCACAGACCTACCCTAATAAATTCTGAATGAGTATCTGCAGTGGGCCATTGTTATATCCTTGCTAGAGTCACTTCTGCTAACTCCCAACTCTAAAATGTCTCATTTACGAGCAAAGTACACCAAGTGCTCTGTTGTTTCATCACGTAAAAGTCTTCATGCGTGACCAGTATTTCAGGAACCGGAGTCCCGGTGCATTTCTTTCATATTTTTTTCCCTTTTTTTTGGCAATGTCCCACAACCACAGGAAAAACCTTAAAATTGGCATATTACGAAGGTAGTAAAGCTAATGTTACCATTCATTTTGAATGTATGCCCACAGATTATAACTGTGTTGAAATGCTAAGGAACAGTCACAAATTGAGGAAGATCAATTTGCAGCCACTAAACACTGACTAGGTGTGGGTTAATGAAGCTGGGTTTCTGTTTCATCTATTTGATTCTCATATATTCTCTGTGCTCATATTTACTTTATTTTAGTAAAGCTGAATTCTATTAAAGTTGTTGCCATGTAAGTATTTTTCTATTTCTGTTGTCAGATGGCAGAACAACAGTGGCATGACAACAGAAACGTGGCCCTTCAAGCCGTTCCAGTTGCTTCTTTGCACAGCTCTAATTATTATTTTTATAACCATGTTGTTGTCTCGCAAAATCCCAATACACTCATACTTCAGTTTTATAACCAACATTATAAATTTCAATTAGAATTACATGTAAAATGATCACTCATAGAGAAATTTGAAAGAAAAGCTCTCATTCATGCTGGTGTTGACTGTGTGCTGCTTCCATTGGCTGCTCTTCCGTCATTCACAAACTGCTTACTAGAAGGGGCATCAGCTGTGGCAGCGGGTCACCTGGCTTCAAAAATATAGGAATTGAAAGGCCTTCAGTAGGGCAGTAAATGGGATATACTGGCATTACAGAATGAATTATCTGTGAGGTGTTTTTAGCTGAAACTTGCAATACACATTCTAGAGACTTGGATTAAATTTGCATGAACTTGTTAAAAGGAGGTATAATATGTTCCTCTTTTTAATTCATCTATACTTAGTATACTTAGGTCAAGCACTTAAGGAAATATCAAATTTTTTTCCTATGATAACAGCTGTTGAAAGTAAAGCAAGAGACTCAGTCACCCAGAGTGCCTTTTTGCTAGATCTTTCACATCCCACCCACTTTCCTAGTGATTACTTTCTTTTCTGAGGATAAGCTATAGAAGCGGATTGGTATAAGTAGCTTGTGTTTATTTTCCCAATGATATTTTAATTACCTCCCACCCAATAAAAAAAAAAGTCCTACAAGCCAAAGTGGTCTAGTGGAGCTTGACTGTGCTTGACAGCCTTCCTCCAGTTTTGATATGGGGGAGAGATGGTGAGGAAAAGGGGCAATTGAAAAAGAGATGGTGGTGAGGGGGCTTTTCTCCCCTTTTCTGATGCTAATGAAAGGAGGAATGGTTTTCCAGCTTTTAGCTTGCAGAGTGTGTCTCCCCTGCAGCATGCTCCGCTGCCTGGATATTGTGGGAGTACAAAACTCCAGGCCCGGGATCCAATAACGTGAAATTTCAGCAGAGAAGCGGCCATTGTGTAGAGAGAGGCAGGCCAGGGAGGGGCTGGGTTGGAGGGGGAGACGGAGTGGAAAGGGAGGGTGACTTGGAGAGCACCCAGGGCTCAGGCCACATCCTTTCTCTCTCCCCTCTTCTCTTGCTCTTCTCTTCCTTCTCCTTCCCTTCTTCTCCCCCCTCCTGTCGTTCTTTCATTACCCCCCCTTATCCTCCTGCTCTATTCTCCACCACTCCCCTTTGGGGTGGGAAGCCCAAGGCTGAGACAGGAGCAAAGCATGATGGCATGCTGGAGCCCAGCGAACCATGGGCCAGAGCAGCAGACAAACGGCCACTTTGTCCACTTAGGAAATGGTTGTCCCAGGATCCCCGTTCTCCACCACACACTGGAGCAGTCGGCCTCGAGGCCCAGGCCTGCCTGTACTGCACGTGCTCCCTCTTCTCTTCTCTTCTCTTCTCTTCTCTTCTCTTCTCTTCTCTTCTCTTCTCTTCTCTTCCTTCTCTTCTTCTCTTCTCTTCTCTTCTCTTCTCTTCTCTTCTCTTCTCTTCTCTCAAATGTTTATTAAGATTTGCAAGTGTGTTACTATCTGTAATTTTGTACACCAATCTGAAAGTAAGTAAAACATGTAAATGGCCAATTCCAATTATCCATGTACTAGTTGCCCATTCTTACATACAGAAGTGCACAATAGGAGGTTCTCTGTGATAGAAGCCTTCTCTTTGCAGCAAGTAGGATCCAAGAGACGCTCACTTGCTGTTGTCCAGACAGTTACAGTACTTGCTCTATTCCCTAGTAGGAAGCCCAATCTGCGTAATTTGGACTTTTGCATTGTAACATACAGCTCTGCCAGATCATGTCTAGGAAAGTTCAGAGTTGAAAATGGCTTTACTTATTCCTTTATGTATTAACAAAATGCACTCAATGCACATATTCATGCACATACTAACAAATGGGGCTGGACTGTATAGCAGCATCTTTAGGTGTAGGGTGCTCTTGGCAACTCATTTACAAGTTGTTTAAATTGGGGTGTGTGAATCAGCTAATCAACTAGTCTGAGAAAACAGTCAAAATTAAGCAAACACTAAATGCTTCATATAAATATTGTGCATGTATTTTAAACTGTTAATCACATTCTTCAATAATTAAATCATATTTTATACATCACTGCAGTGTCTGTTACCCTGCACTGTGAGTTACATTGGACACTCATAATGCCAGATTGTGGTTATCATTAACGGGGCTAACACCAGTAGCATGTGGTTCCCCCTTGTTCTTGTTGTTCTTATGGTGTTTTCCTCTGACAGCCTACGTACACAGTTGTTTATTTCCTACATCTGCCGAACTCTACTGGTTCATGTGGCTGCCTTCTTTCTTATTTCCCACCTTGCTTGCTTGCTTACGCCTTCCTGTCACGTAGAAAGAGCAGTGCAGTTGTTTTCTATCAGCTAATGGCGGGTGGCGTAACATTTCAAACAACAGTTAGCTGCTGTTGTATATTATTAAATATGAATAAGTAATTTTACACAACTAGTATTTTGAGTACCAGCTAGCGGGGACAGCAGCATTTCAGCATCTAGTCAACTAGTCCTGCACATCCCTAGCAAACTGATATATTTTTGAGTGCTTACATTGGTATAGTTTGATGTTGCGTTACGTAACCCTTTGTTCATCAGCTAAGTCTGTGCCAGTATTTGGATCTCTGACTCTTTGCGGCCCCGCCCACGCTCTTGTCTCACTCTTAACTCACTCACACGTTCTCCTTATTGGGGGGGGGGTAGATCTAGCATCTTTTTGGACAACCCTTAGCTAGTTTTGAAGAGGAGAGTTGCTAGTGCTGCAACATGACCACAAGGTCTTGCTTTTCTGTCAAATGTGCACCTCTCTGTGTCTACAGGGAGTGACAGCAGCCCATTCTGATGGCATGGCAGCTCTATTGTCAAACTAAGTGCATAGTACATGTACATCTTTAAAGTTTCACAACCCTCTGTGTGCATATGCACACAAAGTTGTTAATGTACTCTGTAAGGACAGTTTACGTCAACTGGAAACTAAGTTATAATTTTAGACCTTGTGCTGTGAATGTGGTTTGATATAGTGAGATACTCTATTATGACTTCCTCTTTATATGTTGGCTGGAGCTGTTTACTGTCATCTTGGTCTCCAGCAATCATGTTCATCACCCTCACCAACAGCCCTCGCTCTCACCCCTCCCTCTGTTTTTCCTCCTGCTTTGGTCGGAAATGAAGTCAGTCATCCAGCAGAATAACTTGGAATAATTTAGAATTGGGGGGCTCCTTTCTTTTACCCCCCTCCCCTGGAGGCCCAGGCCAGCTGATCTGCTTCCGCTCTCAATTGTGTGTCCGGTCGACTGTGTGCTCCCAGCAAGGGGTGTCGTAGCCAGCTTTTGTCTCCACAATCCTACTCTGAACTGTGTATGTGTGTGTGTCTGCACATGTGCATTATGTGATGCAGCAAGTTGAGCTGAAATTTGTTTCTGTTAAGAAAGGGGGGTGGAATGAATGGAAACTCTTTTGTGAAAAACTGATCTAAAACTTGATGGCTGAGTTTTTCTTTCTTTCTTTCTTTTGTTTTGGTTTCCAGGATGTAGGTGTGTCTATTAGACTGTAAATGTTAAATAAGTGCAGTAATAACAATACTTTTTCTTTAGGAGACTCTCTTGGTTGGCGTGGGTGTTTTAGGCTAAATGCAAAAATGCATGTATCCAGAGTTCACTTAACTTCCTCTCTGAACCTAGCCCCCTCCCTGTGAGTGTCATGGTTGCTGGCATGTGTGTGATGGTAGATCTGAAGGGTCAGGCCCTGGTCATTGTGCCCTGGTCATGGCTGAGCGACACCACCGCCTGCCTTCTGTTCACCCCAGGGACCCCTTCCTGACTGACAGTCCCTTCTGCACCCATCACCCACATCCTTTATTGGGGGCCATAGAGAGGTGTAACAGCAGCAACATTTTCCTCTTACTGGCTGCTAAGCTACTCAGAAGTACATTTTGTGTGTGTGTGTGTGTGTGTGTGTGTGTTGGGGGGGTAGCACTGGTTCTCATGCATAAATTTAGTGACACTACTGCTGCTAACCAGGAAGAGTGTTTGTAGCAGGTTGCAAAAGGGAAGTTACTTGTGTTTGTGTTTTGTCACACTCCACTGTCCCACGGCCAGTTCCTGTCTAATAGCCCTGGGCTGGGCAACAGAACTGACAAGTTGTGTGTGTGTGTGTGTGTGTGTGTGTGTGTGTGTGTGTGTGTGTGTGTGTGTGTGTGTGTGTGTGTTGGCTTGGTTGAGTCATGAAGTGGCATAAAATTCACAAAATATTTGAAAATGTCCTTGGAAATTTGATAACTCCATTAAAAAGTAAAAGTCTTCATGACATTAAGTAAAATAAAGACTAGTGTGTGCACAGCTGTACTAAATTTAATATCGCAGAAGAATTTGATATAATGTGTCAGTTTGACAAAGAGATTGTTTGGCTGTATTGACTTTTGAGCAGCATTTGAGAGGTCCTGATTGAAATGCTAAAGATTTAAAGGACATTTGATAAATTATAAGATTACCAGGGCCAGAAATTAATACCCGCTAACTGCCAGATTCCAGCAAATTTTGCTTTTGGCGAGTGACTCTTGGGAGGCTAATAACCACAATGGCTGGTAAATGTTTGTACCAGAATAGTATGTAATTTTATAATTTAAAAAAATGCTTTGAGCCTGTTGTGGTTTTGAGCCTGTTTTGCTGCTTCTGTCCTCCAGCATGTTTGGATTTTGACACATATGCACAGAGTAATTTTTATTTATTTATTTTTTGCTTACCACTATTCTGCAAAGGTGGACCACATTTTGATTGACTCTCACTGTGACGTGTTTGTCCAAAGACAAGTATGAAAATCCTTTGAAGCAATAGTAGCAGAACTAACTCAACTAAAAGTGACGATTATGAACAATTACTGATTACAGATCCCCTCCTGTACTAGGAGCTGCTGTAATCATAAAAGTGTAAAAAGGAAGACCGCTAATATTTAGCAGCTAAGTCTACTGTTTTTCCATTTCTTTCTTTGGTTTTATTTTATTTTATGATAGCAGATGGGCACTTTTCTACACACCCAACAGATTTAGAGCAGACAACATGTATTTGGAGTGTTTTGGGTCACCCATTGAATATATGTCCTCTTTTCAGCTAAGGGAAATTTTTTATATATTTTTTAATCCACTAAATACCCCATCAGCAAATCGCTATCTGCAAATATTTTACTCTTGTTTTGAGTTACTCTTATTTAACATGCTCATCACTCTTTTTAGGAAATGTTGGTCAATTATTACAAGGTGGCAGACTATCAAAGCTTTCACATGAAGAAAAAGATGGCTTTGGATTTAATGCTTACTGGCGCTTAGATTAATTACTAACCAATATCCTGAACACTGAGATTTGCCAAGGGTGGGGAAGGAATGGGACCAAAGGTTAGCCTCATTGAGTTGGCCAAGAGGAAAGACAGGATGATACGGCTATTCCTCTTTTAGAACAAGAGCTACGTGTTAACTGCTTTTATTATTACATGTGCTTCTTACTGACATTTCTCTGCCTCAATCAGTGTTTGAGATTTGGCTGCTGATTAAAAGCACATTCTTTACAAATGTTTCAGACTCTGATGTCATCTTTATTGGTTAACCCGGACGTTGGCCAGAGAGCAATGTGTCACAGGGAGACATCCGGCAGTCATATACTTCAGTTCTTTGACTATTTCTGGCTGCTCTCTGATCTTTCCAAGTCTTTAATATGTTACCAGCAGTTAGTGCAAAACACTGCCCTCAACACACCCTGACCTTTGTCATTTCCGGTGGCCCAGTGCTGTGTTATCTAACCAGGGAAACATCTGACTCCAAGTGAAGGGACAGAAAGAGAAATGGAATGAGAGATGAGTAGATTTAGAGTTATGTTGTGTAACAGGTAATCATTGTAATAATGTCTTACTACTTTATTATCGATACACTGGCACAGTATAGCGATTTGCTCTGCAGTGAGTTTTACTTCTGATCTGAATTTCTTGATAAGTTAGACTTTGTGGCTCCTTGATGTTTAAATGATGACATATTTAAAAAAGTTTTTTTTTTTTTAAACCACCGGCTTCCTGTTAATGGTCCATAAATTCTCTAAAACTTTTATAATACAGTAAATTATCTACCCCATGTTTTATTCCTTCTTCATAAAAAAAAAAAAAATTAAGGTTTTTATTAGTGTGTTTGCCTTCTGTTACATAGACAGTGTTAACTATCATAAACAGCTATCTCATAATGCTTACCCTGTGCTTTAAAGGAAAGCAGGCTATGCTGGTTGGAAACCCTGTCATGTGCTATCTAGTTTAAAACCACCTGCTGCAGGAGAAAGGTTGGAAATCAGCTATGGCCAGACTTGGCCACATGGTCAGTCACCCTTTCCCTGAGGTTAAACACACACTGGGGGCGTCAGACAAAGTCTGTTATGTTACTGCGTACTAAAACCAAAACATACCTTTAATACAGAGTTGAATCTCTTCTTTACATTAAATTTTTTGAGAAGTAAATGAGAAATAAAGCAAAACATAGTTACTGGCCCAGAAATTCCTAAATCCCTAGTTTAAATTGTCATCTCCTCACTTTATCACTTGTGCAGATTCTTTCTGCTGTACATCTAGGTTGTGCTGCACTTTTACAGTTACATGGTTAAGAATTACACGTAGGCTGAGGCTGTGCACTTCTGTAGTTCTGCTGTTGTAAGCAAGGTGATTGAAGCAAGGAAAATAACCCAGTAGACAACTGAAAATATTTTGATAGATCTAGATTATGTTCACTAACAGCACTGGGTTTCTCTTGTTCTTTCTCTTCCTCCTTTCTTTCTCCACAGTGACAGTTATGCGCGTGTGAGAGCAGTGGTCATGACTCGGGATGACTCCAGTGGTGGGTGGCTTCCCCTGGGAGGTGGAGGACTTAGCTGTGTCACCGTCTACAAGGTCACCCGGGCGGAGGACACCAACAGCACCCACAGTGGAGGAAGTGGAGGAAGCAGCAGCAACCTCAGCCCCTGTAGCCCTAGCCCTAGTCCCAGTCCAAGCCCCAGTCCCAGCACTGTGGAGTTCCATATCAAAGGCGAAAGGCTCAAAGATAAACTGGTAAGAAAACCTCTAGCTCATAAATGTGATTAGTATTTTATGCTACATGGCCAAATGTCCAGAGATGTTTTTCTCTCTTCATTTGAATGAGATCACTGCAAGCAGCACTCTTCCAGACTCCCCCTCCCCTGCTTTCTCACTCATACATACACTCACACAGGAAGTGGTTGTTTGGCTTTCCTCCATAGTGCAGGTATCTGAAAATAGGAGCAAACTGCGTGATGCTGTGATGCATGATGACATCATCGGGGAGAAGGGGAGATTACTAAAGAGAAGAGAATGTGGGATGAGGGATGTGGGAAATTCACAAAGTGCCTGGAAGAGACTTGAAGGATGGAATGGGGGCTGGAGATTCACATTCACAACTATTTGCTTTTTTAAATGATTAAATAAATAAGAATTTCCTCTTTCCTGAATGTGATGTAAAGACTCTGTGTTAGTAAAATTAAGAAAGGTGAATCTGACCCTGCTTAATCCTAAATACTTTTGGGTACAATGCACTCCTTATTTAATGTGGTAAAAATAAAAGTAGGATTTTAACAGTTTTGATAAAGATTTAATTTCAAATACATGCAAATGTCAAAAATATTCCTTTGTATTCAGGCATCCACTAAGAATTATTTCTACAGTTTGTTTTTAAGCCAAAAATACTCATTGTCTAATAGGGCTGTCAAAAAAATTGATTCTCAAATATTAATCGATACTAAAAATTACTGTCGGATTAGATACTCATTTGCAACAGTATGGATACTAACAGTGCTGTCTTTGTCTCCTCTAATTGATACACAACTTCACACAGCACCCTGCAGACAGGCAGGCACACAGCACCTCCGCTCACTAGTAGCTGAACACATGAACAATGAACAACACTTGATGAGGAATTTTGAGAGGTCAGTAAAGTTCTGGTTCTGACAACATTTAAGTATTTAACAATTATCATAAATGTTAACCTGGCTGGCACACACATTCATATTAGTTGTTAACTATTAGCAATTACCTGATAGCAACACACCCAGCCTTAGGGGATAACAAGCTAGTATACTCCTGCTGTTGCTCCCAGACCCGGATAAATGGGAGAAATAATAGGGAGAAAATATGGAGCCAAGTAAGCAGACGCACAGCACTACTTCAGACGGCCTAAAAATATTCTTTCTGGCGCTACCTAAGATCGTCTTAAAATATTTGTCATATATACACCTTTTTAGTTATGTAAGTATTTTTGGGAAAGTAAAAAATAGTGTAAAAAATAACTGATGTTATTGTTTGTATTGTTCTAATCTTTTTCTTTTTTTTTAAATGGCTCTTAATATTTTTGTCATTTTTTTGTCCCCGTGGTATCAAAAGTAGTATTGAGTGTTTTCCTGGGTATGAGTACCAAGTGTGAAATTCCAGTATTGGGAATTTGATATTGTGGATTCCCCATATAGTTTTCCAGAACCCAACTTGACATATTTATTTTTATTTTTAATTATTTTTTTTATTTATCACTTATAATTATGCTATGATTATTATTCTTTATATTGAGATGATGATTGCTGTTACGTCACTGATAAATTCAAAAACTGCAGCAAAAAAGTAGCCAGACATGCACAGGCGAAATTGATGGTACTGAACAGGCCAGTGATAGTTTCAGGCTGTGATGACTTGATGTGTAGTTGCATTTCTAGGGAGGTGCACATCAGGTTATGGCGTAGGGTTCCAAACTCTTGGATTTGGAGCACTTCCAAAGTGAAGGGATTTCCTTAATATGGTTGTCTCAGCCATTCTGGCTAAACACAATATCCCCATCCTCCTGGGGGGGGAGCCATCTGGAACAGGGTACTAGTTTTAGAGGTTAGCAGAACAGAGGAAATGTTTTTGCTAAGACACAGTTATGAGCTGGCTTTTTGGCTACGTTAATGCTAAAACATGAAGCTTTCCCCTATATAAAGGAAAAAGAACTGCAAGCTGTACGTAAAATCATATCACAGGAGTGTATCGATATTTAGACCAGTTTGTGACTACAGTTTCAGTTATGATAATGGTATAATTATCATGTAGCTACACTGCTTTTAATAATTCTGACTTTGGCATGCAGTTTTTGAATCTCTATAAACAATATAAGAGACACTGCAGGGAGATGCTAATCACAGCTACAGTAGCGTAACATTTCACTCATGTTTCCTGACAGCAGAAATTTTCCATTGCATTCGGCGTTCCGGCACATTTCCATCGTGCACACCTATTAACAGGGACGTGTATAGAAGCTATTTGTTGAAAAGCTTGTGATTGAAAGACTAAATCCATTGTTATGTCACAAAAGGCGGGTTATAAAGGTAATGTTTACCAAACAGGAAACCAAACAGGAATTATTTTGAAGTGCAGATCATGCAGAGGTGGTCTGATATAGAGTCCAAGAATAAAAATATGCTGTAAATCTGAGAGTGATCATAATATGTCCACTTTAGTCTGCTAATTGACCAGCCAACCCACTAACAGTTGTAGCTCTAGTGTAAAGTCTTGCTCTAATTTGATATGGATTGTTTCTGTAACCACACAATACAGCAATATATCAACTATCAGTTTGCAATTAACTTTTTTTAACTCAACAAAATCAAAATGTTCCTAAAATGTTATTCATACATAGAACAAAGTCCTACATTGCAAGTATGAGTATGAATTTAAAGGTATTCTGGCACTCACATTATTCTGACTGACATAATGTTCTTCATCCTGCACACATGTTTATTGGCACGCTGCATAACATGTTCACATGAAATCACTAAACCTGCAAACATGTATTGTCAGCTTCTTCACAATGAAAATAACAATGAGGCCCTAAAAGATCAAGAGCTGTGTTGTGGCTCTGATCTGTTTGGCTTTTGGAGTAGTTGCTGTGAAGCTCGTGAGGCTCATTCTGTGCTGTAGATGTAAAACAGATCCAGTAGATGCACTGGGATAATCCTTGGTCTGTGGTAAACACAGTATAAATCTATTTGTTTGTCTGTCAAATGCCAGATGACAAAGGAGGCCACCATGATGCACAGAATCTGGTGCTTTCCGGCGGTTGGATATTAGAGCCTTGTTACAGCGGTGTGTCTAAATGACCCTTTTTAACTGAGCACATTTTATGTATGTTTTGTGTTTACAATGTTTGTGTTTCGTGCGTTGCTATCCAAGCATGTGCGCGGCACAGGAAAGGGTGTGACGGGAACGCTGTTGCTCAGACAGGGTATAGACATGGTTCAGAGACCCCGACAACTGTTCTGGGACGTGGTAAAACACCCCTGTCACCACAAGAATCCCCAGCCACCACAAAAAACACCCAGACATATGTAGGTCTGTCAGGATACCACCCAGTGCCAGGGTGTTGGCATCAACCACTTTGCTACTGGCAGTGTGAGGTCATCAGAAGAAGTGGCAGTGTCCAAGAAAACAGTGACAAACAATGCATCCTAAGAATATGAAGTTCCATATCAATAATTGTTGCCACTCTTATTTTTTTAAAACTATAATGTCAGTGTTTTGATTTCAGGGGTAAATGAAGAAGTATAATTATGTTGTGTGAGTGACGTTGAAAAGGGAAGAACTTCATGAATATCTGTAAGGCTCCTTGGTTTGGATTGTTATGTCTAACATACAGGAAAGGAAAGTGGTCTACCATGTTTTAGGAATATCTTTTTTTACATTTTTTAAGGATACAATTTAGGTGTTTTAATGTGACCAGAAATAAACAGAATAGGAAGAAGAAAGGGGGGGGGGAGCAATGACATTTCCAATCCCTGACAGGAACCTGAGAGGAAAATGAATCATAAATGCAGCTATTTTGAATTCACAATTTTGCCTGGTAGAAATTAGGTAACTGTGGATGGAAAAGATTGAGAGGAATTTGGGAAGGAGTAGTATGTAGTCAAAGAGCAGGAAATGGAGGTGGAGCCAGATAGATGGGAGACGGAAGGAGAGAGGTGGAGTGAATCTGTCTATAAGCGCAGTGATGCGGCACAGAGTGTACTGGTGATGACTCAGCTGGCTCTCCATATAGCTACCAATCACTCTCCTCCTTGCCCCCTCCCTTCTCTCCATCTCTTTCTCATTCTTGCTTGATTCTCTGACTCTCTTAAAACTACAGCTCTAATTGGTTGATGATTACTTACCACACTGGCTCTCGGATTATGACAAATCTCCGGTTAAGCTCTCTTTCACTGCACCTTGCTTCTTGTCATTCATAGTTTGCAGTTCCCTCAGATTGGTACAGCTGTGTATTCCAGGCTTACTCTAAATAACTTCGGCTTGGGGGCAAGGCCCTATTTGATACAATTTGTTTTTGCTGTTAGCCTTTGCTGTTTGATTGTTTTGACTTGTCTGTGCTAGTAACATTTATAGCTTTAAGTCTCTGGGTGATGGGGAAATTCATATCAGTATGAGCCAGTTCACCCTACTTAACTTAAATAGCTTGAATTTATTCTGTGCAATTTTATTTTAAAAAAAATCTTCAAATGATAGCAAGGTTGGAATCATGACTCCGAAAGAAGCCTGATTTCTTTCACTTGGTTTCTTGCGTGCATGGAAACAGTCTCCATCTGTTCCCCTTTTTCTTTTCTTTTCTTACACACCGTCTTGACTGCTCTTTGCTTGTCTTACCTCTGTCGCTCTCCTCTGTTAACATCTCTTACCTCTGTTCCCTTTCTGTCTCTCTTTCTGTCAGCAAGGCTCCTCCTCCTCCTCTCTTTTCTCTGAGCACAATGTGGAATGCGGTGTTAAGTATCAACCTTCCATGCAACTGTGATACTTCCTCCTCAGTCGGCCTTGCTGTGCGCTCACCTTACCTGCTCCGGCTCCATTCAGTCTCGCCTCCACAATCACCCCCAGAGGCACAGTGGACCCCTCCTCCCTCCCCTGTCCTTGCCACCCCAGCCTCTCACAACCATCCTTTCTTTCTTCTGTGCCCTCATCCAGAAGCTCTAGGGTAGTCACGCAGGCTCGCCGCCTCCTTTTCTTGTTAGAGACATATCTGAAACAATGATACAGAGACAGACACTTCAGTTATGTGCAGCACGCTTGAAAAGCAACTCACACAGAATGAAATTCAGACCTGAGCACTCCCCCTCTGACACACATATCATCAACCTCTTTTACAGCTGGCACATATTAGCCTCATGAAGTGTGCATGTTGACTGTTCTCCAGATCCGTGGGGAACGGTGCCATCTGCTTTCAGCAATTGAGTACTTTGTTTGTGACCGTTATCCTCAGACAAGGCATTTGGATCTCAAAGATGCACAGCGTAGCACTTGGGTCATTGAGCTTTTCATCGCACCAGCTCCTGTGCTCACGCATGCTCTCACGCAGATCACGGTGCACACAGTCACACATTCACACCCCATTAAGCCACCTCTCGTGCGCATCAGTAAAAACCTCAAAGACTGTAATGGCCATCTCTCATTTCATTTAATCTGCCTAGAGGAAGGCCGGGAGGCGGCCCAGTAGCCCTGATTAATAATAGGCTTTGGAAACACAGCCTCTCTTTGCCATACACTTGGGCTTCCTGGCTCCAAAACAACTCCACACACTCCAACCCTCCTGCCACCACTGCTCTTCAACATCAACTTTATTTGTAATGAAAACCCCACTATTTAAAATGTGTTTTACAAATTATCTAAAAAAAAAAAAAAAAGTATGTTAAATTATTTGGTGAGGTGACTTTTTTCTTTTGTTGTGTTAATTTTACAAACTGTGGAACTGCCCATGTGTGTAGTTTTAGAAATCTTCTGTCCAAAATTCTCTGTCTATTTGCTATATTTACTGTGTTGGAATGATTGAACGTGACACATTACAGCTGCTTATTAGTTAGATTCTTCCTGTCCTCAAGCCATTAAACCACATCGTTCAAATTCTGCATCTAGTTTGTATTAAAACATCTTGAAGAGCACCAAAACGCTTTGTTTCACATTCAAACTCTTTGTGTGTCTTGTCAGGTGGTACTGGAGTGTGTTCTGCAGAAAGACCTAGTGTACAACAAGGTCAACCCCATCTTCCACCACTGGAGGATCAATGAAAAGAAGTTTGGACTGACCTTTCAGAGCCCTGCTGATGCTCGTGCGTTTGACCGGGGCATACGGAGAGCCATTGAGGACATCAACCAAGGTGTGTTTTGCCATTGTGTATGCGTGCGCTTTTTTTTTTCTTTTGGGTAGTCTAGAACAGGTCAAACCAGATAACAAAGTCAATAGAAAGCCAGCAGAATGTACCTTAACTTAACAGTCCATCAGCCAGCATTGGCTATTGTTTCCATATCAAGAAATCAAGGCAGCCCACAGATTTTTTTTTCTTCCACTACCCTCACCACCTTTCAAACTCTTGCCCTATCAACAAGCATCAGATTTGTTTTGAATTCCCACCAAGAGTTTGCACTGTGTGTGTTGGCAGACATTCAGTACATGTAAAATAAGATGTATGTATGTGCACGAATGTAGTGTGTATTCTGCTGGTGTGCATTTACAGCCAGTATTCCTGCTTGTTTATCTTTGCTTGTAAAGGCTGACCTAGCATCTGTTCTAGGAGAGATGTGTGCTGTTGATTACCTTTGATGACTCCCCCACCAATGCTACCTGCTCTCTCACCCAAGCTTGAACCCTCCTGTGTTATCTTATCAAGCCCAGCTGCCCAGATAAGCTTGCCACTTCCTGTAGAGACTGGCACTGCAACGCTTTGCTCAGACAGTGGGTGATAGAGGACAGGAGAGGGTTGGTGGGAAAGAGGAGAAACTCATAGAATGGATAGCAACCTGAGCTAGGGGCTGAACGTCAGTCAGAAGAAACTTGACCAGACTGGACTTTTGTTCTTCTCAGTCGTGGCAAGTAATTTTGAGGACTGGCTAGACTAGTCTAAAAAACAAAACAAAAGTAGGGTTTTGTCTCACTGTGGCATTTATATATTTTAAAGCTAAGCTAGATATTACTTTTTGTGTGGAGTTGAGTGTCTTAGTTGAGCTGGCAGCTTTAGGTCCTGATAAGCATTATTTTTCCGTACAGTGCCAGAGGTTGCAAAGTCATCCAATTAGTAGGAGAATTGCCTACTCAGCAATCTGCCATCCAGCCCCGTGTTATACAAGCGGCTGGCCAACTGGCTGGCTGGCTGGGGAGCTGTAATCTCCTTTACTCTCTAGACCTGGGAATCCTGGGGAGCATAGCGGAGGTACAGCAGAACATATCGTAAAGGCTTATCGCTGCTGAGCATCAGTCGCTTCTTGCCCACAGCCGTTTATCTGAGATTTGAACTTCCTGGGCACAGGTCCATACAGTCTAGTTAAAAGGTAGTCATGTAAATTTCACATGAAGATAGAGAACGGTCAATAACAGACTGCTATAAACATGACACTTCATTGCGACAAGGCCAAATTAGAGGTCATCTGGGATGATTGGGTACTTGGTTTGGGTCAAGTCTTAACAAATCACAATTTGTCTGCTATTTTCTTAAGCTAATATGATGTATGAAAACTTTTCGGGGGGATTTGGTGTCAAAACCTAAGAAGCCATTTGATGAGGGCTGGGCAGTGGTTATGGTCATTTGTCACTGTTTGACATTTTATAATCAACAATGTATCAGCAGTATAATTGCTAGTCAGGATTTTACACATTTCCATCCTTGTTCACCTAAGAGAATGCTTTGCAAAGAATCCTGAACATCTTGTAGCAGGGCCGGGTGATGGTGCAGATTCTCACTCAGAGGCTGGACAGTTTTGGTGTGTTAATAAATGCTTCAGCGCTTTCCTGTGAATGTCAGCTACAGCAGGTGATGGTGGGTTTCATCCCCCTGCGTTTCTCTGTCTCTCTCTCCCCCTCCCACCCCTGCTGTCCTCTCCTCCCTCTGTTCTCCTCTCTCTCCTGGCATCTTCTTTATTCTGTCAGTGTTGTGTAATGCCTCTCCTCAGTTCTTCTGTATTCCAGTTGCATCGTTCTGCTGCTGGACTGCTGCGTGAATGTGTGTGTGTGGGAGAGAAGAGCCAGGAATGGAGTATATGTTTTTGCCTCTGTGTGTGTGTGTGTGTGTGTGTGCGTGCACATACGTATCAGTCTTGCAGTCCTCTGTTGCCATGGCAACGCCGGGCACATGGCTCAGACAGCTTTGCGGCCCAGCGCTGCCAGAGTTGTGCTGCAGGAGGCCTCTTTCTCTCAGTAGTGGAGAAATGCACACACACACACACACACACACACACACACACACACACCTTTCTCCATGTGACTCAGCGACAGACAGACAGACTGATGGACAGACTGTGTCTAACACAAGCTCAGTGAATTCTTCTGTCCTCTCTGTGACAGAGATCACATTACTGTGTTTTTCTGCATTCTCTCTGTGAATGCAGACAGGAAGATTGATGCCTCAGTGCTTTAAACAAAGCCTCAGTGATCCTAATTAAGTGAACCAAAGTTTAAAAAGAACCTCTTGATGCCCTCGGGTGCAAACATATTTGCCTCTTCCCCCCATTCAGATAGTTTTATCCTTGTTTTCTACAACATTGCACATCTAATTTCTCCTCTAGAACATTTTTTTAAAACTTTTTAATATATGCATTGACCACTGCTTTCATCAGATAAGCAGCTGTTTGTTCATTTAAGCTGGCTAAAACTACACTATTAATTTGATTGATTCTGTAAACTGATGATAATATTAAATAGCTGTGTGTTTTGTTTTTTCTGACCATGTAACCAGAAGTGTATAGGTATAACACATCATTCTGACCTTGACTTATATATTTTAGATATTAAATTTTCAGCAATAAAAGTATTATCAAATTATTAACTTAAAATGTCATTTAATTGTTGTTAAACTAACTTTAAGTAAATATTAACTCAGATTGACTTCAGTTAATGTTCCGAAAAAGTACATGATTTTGTTCTTGGATTTCATTACATCACCAGTCATACATGACATAAACACCAAGAACCAGAGTGTAGGTTTATTACAAAGTAAGTTTTTACCATTTAAAAGTTGGACTGGCATTCTTCTTGTTTTCATCTGATTCTGCATACATTCATTGTTTGATCAAATACAAACCTCAAAACTTCAATGGACTGCGCAGTGTCAGTCTTTGCTGAGAAAATGGCACACTTCATTCAATCACATCTTTGCCTAACATAAAAAAATAAATAAATAAATCTTCAAACTGCATACACTGATCATTAAACAGGTGACTACACAATGTTGAAATGAGCACCATTAAAAGTAAGTTACAGGTTATACAAAAAGTCTGGCATAGTATACAGTGCCAGTCAAAACTTGGTCACACATACCCAACCATAGTAAAATGGCATTCTGGGTACTTTATTGTCACTGCTACTAATATCTCTTAAAAATGTGGCATTTGTGAACATGGACATTTTCATTGTGCTTTATTTAGCTTAGCAAAACTCAGTAAATATTAGCAATAAAGCTCGCAGAGATCCACACAACAAGTTCTATTCTGTGCAGTGATGAAAAACATTAGGTCTTTCTCCACCTCGGTAACTGAGGTGTTTGGGATGCGGAAATGGCACGTGGCACGCTTTAGCCAGGGTCGGAGTTACATTATTCCCTGCATGCATATTTCATTAACTTCTCCGTGCCCCACTAACACAAAGCGGCTTTCATTTCCCCATTAGGCCACAGGCAGAGGAAAGCAGAAGTCTTGACTTATTCTGGCCTGACAAGAGTCAGCGTGGTAACTTTGTAACTTTCAAGCACACTTGGCAGAACAGTTTGAGAAAAGGCAAACAAAAATATTTTGTTGGTGTTGTGCATCTGTGGAAGGAAGTTACTGAATGTTAGATTGAGACTGATGCAGCATGTCGCCTTGGTTCATTGAGTGTTTGCCCTCTAGTGGAAAGTTCCAAAAACAAGTCTTAGTTGCTTTTGTCAATCAAATTTAGCTCCGCAAGACACTAAAGAAGTGTTCTGTGTACACAGGTTTTGTGTTTGTAGAGTGTACCTGTCTTGATTTGAGTGAATAAAAGGATCAACTCGGTTCCCTAAGCTTTCTCCCTGCGATGTTCTCCCTTTCCTCTAGGTTGTCGGCCGTTTGGGGAGGGCGATAATTCTGAGGATGGACTACCGGTGAGTGACATTAAGGTTTAATATAAAGAAAATATGTGTTTCTATGAATGAATCGAGTGAAGTTCTCTCTGCTTTGTCCCTCACTCTTGAATAGAAGGCAGGTCAGAGTTAGAACCTGATCCACATGTTTGGTTGAGGCCTGATCTGTCCCAGCTAGGTGCTGACACCTGCCTTTGTTTTCTCGCAGTTGTTCTTGGAGTTTTACAGATGTTTAACCAGTGTCTGCCAGACCCTGAGGTGAAGCTGGGTGTTGGCCAGCAAATGTGGTAAAATTTTAACTCTGTAGCTGTCAGTCTTGTCAGGATTGAAGATGATATATTATTGCCTTGGGAATTAATTTTTACAAGTCAAATAAAGGTTTGCAATGTTGATTTTCTCTTAGCTGAAGAAACAAGGTACTTCAAATGATCTTGGAGAAGTTATGCTGTTTAAGTTGCCTCTCGCTCTCTCTCCATAATGCTGAGGTCAGGGTTGCATCTTGCAGGACTTCTTATTTTTCCTCTGTGTAAACATCGAACTTTATGACTTTAGCTTACCATTTGGAGTTGTTGTATTGTGCTGCAGAATAGATATGGGAGCAGCTGTAACCTCCTTGATTATATTATTATGCTAAACTTTTACACAGTAGATTGCATGTACAGTATATTGCACCCTAACAACACTCTGGCATGTGGCAAGCTGTTGACTGTCACAATGTGTGTTTAAGTCTGTCACGTTCTCTTCAGCAGAGAAAGGCAGCAGGTGTATAGTTCAAGCCAACATGCCCTTGGTAATTTGTTTTAGATATCAAGTCTATTATAGGCAAGCCAGTCACACACCTGTTCTACTTCTGATTGCAAAGGAGATAAAAACACATTAATAAAAGAAAGGGCAGGTCTTGTAGGACACATTTAGTGACATGAAATATAGAAACCTCTGACACCGTTAAGCAATCCAGTGCACCGTTCCTGTAAAGAAACCCTAGACATAATAATGATTAACAATCTGTTGTGAAAAACTGAGGTGTGTTGAATCGCCTCTGATCATTATTTCCACACTGCAGTTTATGGAATAGACAGAAGCACTTTTGTGTATTCTCATTTTTGCTGACTTCTCTGACTCCATGCAGTTCCTCCCATGAGTTTAATTTTTAGCTATGCACTCCCCAGAGGCTTGTCCTTACCTCTGACCTGCTTTGTATATATGCCCGTCTACAATGATGTAGACTAGAAGAGCAGTGAAGGAGGGAAAGTGGCATTCCCGCTCTTGTGGCAAAGTTCGTCTTTAAGGAATCAGCCCGAACATACAGGAAATCCAATGGCACCACTGTTGCTAGGCAGCGGGGTGGGGGATGAGGAGGAGGGGCAGGGGGTGCAGCCAGAGAGGGGTAGAAGGGGGTGTTCAGCGAGCCACCGAGGGTGTCACCATGGTGATTTGGCATCCGAATGTTGCGGTCAGAGACCTGGGCTACAGAGAAAGAGAAGTGAACCAGAGGCTGCAGCCAGAGAACCGGCAAATGCCACCACACAGCAAGGTGTTAGCTGAGCCGTGTGGCTTCATCCTCCATCATGAAGTCACGTCACTGTCTGTGTAGATAAATGATGTCTTTCAAAAAAAGTACAGAAGCTTTGCTGTGTGTCACCCCCTCCCAACCTTTCTGTGCCTCTCTCCATCTGCCATGCGTGGGTGTGTAAAAGTCAAAAATGCAAAAAAGAAATTGCAGTGACCACTAGGGGTGGGAAACGCATAGTAATTTCATCCACTTCATGCAGAGTCATAAAATAATAACTGTAGCAAGTCAGATTAGTTAATCTGTTACTAACATGTGCACATTGGCCTAATATTTGGTACTATCAATAATTGTATCACAAGAGAAAGCGGTATGATACATTGAAATGTCAATATTTTGTCCCATCCCTAGCGACCACACATTTAGTTTTCATTACTAGTTGGCCCCTTTAGAAGCGTCATCTGTGACCTTGTGCCAAAAACTGATACCAGAGTCTCATCAGTATGGGAGGTCATCATCAAGCCTCGTTTTTGGTCTTTGATGGTAGCATCTCTAAAAATCGTTAGGTATTCAAATTTCTCTGGAATTCATCCTGCACTGTTGCAAGGATTTGTGTGTGTTGTGTAAGTGTGCACGTGCGTGTGCATGCGTCGTTCAGTGTGCATGCGTCGCTCAGTGTACATGCGCTGAAGATGGTCTTCTCCACCCACATCCTGCCCACTGAGGCTGAGCACCCACATGTATGCCCTTCACAAGCTTACCACATTCTTCCTCTCACTCGAAAACACACACTCATAAAAACACACACACAATGCACATGCAACATATTTCACCCATACAGAAAAGTGGTTGCACAACACCCTACTCAGCTGTGATGACCCACTGCCAGGAATTATGCTGTACTGCTACAGTCCTTCTGCTAGTACTAAGTAAAATATGTATGTGAGATTTTTTTTCTTTTCTCAAATGCCACAAAAAAACATCCGCATCTAATTTAGAACTTGGCAGGAAGTTTTCTCTTATCTGTTTTGTACACACAGGCTTTGTTGGCCAGTTGACCTTTACAGCCTCAGTCTGACCAGTGTTATAGTTTTCTGTGAAACATCTTGAAGCTTTGAACAAGTGTAATTAAAAGTAACTGATATTTTTAGGTTTATTAGTTTCTTTTGCTGAGAATTAGACAAAATATTTGCCATGTTTATAGACTGATGTAACTCTTATCATGACAGGCAGCAGTTGGTTAGTATGAAAATGGGGAAGGACGCTAACCTGGTATATTTTCTTTCGTTATTTTTTTGGCCTTTGTTTTAAGCTGGCAGGACCCAGAGATGAGCACCTTTCATGCTATGAGCCCCTTTTTAAGCATGTGAGGAACAGCTCATACAGGCACAGCTCATATTCTGTGCTCTGTTGAAGAGCGCTAGTGTGTCGTAAGGTTTTAGTATGTGGGCCAGCCTTCCCTGTCCTGAACCCCTGTGCCTTTGAGGGCGGAAGTGCATGGATCCCTGATGTTGATGTGGAGCCAGGTTGCCCCTGGCTCCCACCACCTACAACGCCCTCCCCTCCATTCCTCCCCCTTCTCTCTTCTCCTCCTTCACCCAGCCACATCTCTAGGGTCAGATCAGCTCCAGATTGGCCCCCACGCATGCCTTTGAATGGTGGGGGCTTAGAAAAGCGCTTTAAAAGGAAGCCCAAGTCTGTTTCCCATTTCGTCCCCCCCCACCACCGCCACCTCTCCGCCCCTCGCTCTTTTCTTGCTTTCTCTCACATACACACACAGCTGTCATCTGGCTTTTTAAGTTCTCTGCTGCATTTCTCCAGCTGGAGCTGGTTTATGACATTCCCTCAACAGACTCTTTGGCCTCTCTCTCTCTCTCTCTCTCTCTCTCTCTCTCTCTCTCTCTCTCTCTCTCTCTCTCTCTCTCTCTCTCTCACACACACATACAACACAATCTCATTTTTTCCTGCTCTGTTCTTTCTCTTCCCTCTCCCTCCAATGTCTCCTGTTCCACACATTCCCCTGCAGACGCTGTGGATGTGTGTTGCACCACTTGGTATGTTTGGAGGCAGAGAAGGAACAAAGTCTCACACACACACACACACACACACAGACACACACACACACACACACGTCCCATGTGTTAGCAGTCTGTGGGGTGGGGTTGGGGGGCTAGCAGAGGAGAGAGGGAGAGAGAGGGGAAAAAGAAGAGAAAGAGAGGGGGAAAAAAGAAGTCAAAGGAAGCATCTCTTAGCAACCACAGGACAGTAATTACTGTAGCAGCAGCTGGGAGCAAACCAGATTTCCGCTGTGCGTTAAAGCACTGGCGTGGGCTACTTTACACACAGCCCTGACTAACTACAGCCAGCAGCCTCCTCCACACACAGAAAAGAGAGAGGGAGAGAAGGTGGGAGAATAAGAGAGGAGGCCTAACCCTGCCTTGATGAGGTTGGGATGTGTGTGGGAAAAGAGGGACAGCTAGCCAGTGTGTACAAGGCTTGAATATGGTCGGATCGAACTCGTGCGAAGATACCTCAGCATGCATCCATCTATGTTTGTGTATTTTTGGTTGGGACACGCAGAGAGAAAGAACCTTCAGTTAAGTGGGGTCACTTTGAGACATCACATGGGTGTTTAGAAATAGGCAGGCATGTCCATGAATTTGAGGTTTGATCGTGCTTTGAGGGCGATCAGTGCACAATTCTCATTTTCACGTATTTTAAGTGAACATTTGAATGAGCTGGAAGTTGTGAACATAGTTGCACTAAAATAAAGCTGCACAAAATATCACAAGGCTCTTAACGGAATAACTATCCTCCCCCAACTCTCATCACCTCTGCATGCATGAATCATGAAATCACCGCTGCTTTTGATTTTGTTGCCATGAGTACTGAAGTATAGTGAAGCGTATCCTGTTGGATGCTCTGTTTTGTATTATTTCTATAGATGTGTAAAAATATTTGCCTGTATTTGATGCCATCTGTGTCATTCACAAGATGTTATTTATAGGCGTCTCTTCCCGATTGATGTCAACAGAGAGCTTTCTTCTTCTAAATATTATTTGGCGCGAGGTGGAAGGAATTAATTGTTCATATTTACTTTCCTGCTTGTGGGTTCCGTTTTTTTTTTTTTTTTTTTTTTACCCCAGCTCTGTCAAAGGCCTTTTTAGGCTAGTGTTTGTAGATTTTTGCATCAGTTAAAATGTTTGTGGGAACACATGCAAGGCTGATGGGAACTCTGAGTTCTAAACAGAAGGGCCTTGAGTCATCCACACAGCTCAGTCATTTGGACAAGCGTGGGTGCAGGCTGCCCCCTGGTGGTTAAAGTGGCACACACATGCACACACGCAGCCTACACACACACACACACACACACGGCCTACATACACTGAGTCAAAGCTGTTGTGGTCATGAAAACTGAATTGATCGACCATTAGAGGTTTTGACAGTGAAATGGTATCGTGGAATGTGAGAATGATTGTTTTTTTTTTTTTTAGGGCGGTTTTCATTTATTTTCTTTTTTTCGTAATTTGATAAAAACAGTGATAATTGGTGGAGCCCAAAGTGATATCTTCTGATTGTTTTTAGGTACTTTGACTGGTTACTAAATATCCTAAGTTGTTATTGCATCATCGGAGTATAAATTCACCGTACAGATGCTCTTACAGATGTTCCTTTTGGTGTGTACACTAAGGAAAAAAATGTGAATGTGTTTTAAGTTTCATTCTATTTTGTGGACTTAATTGATTCTGTATGCCTCAAGGTGTGCGACGAGCCTCCTTCCATCTGCACCAAAATGAAAGAGCCCTTCTCTCCTCTGAACAATGTCGTCTCCACCGAGCCATTCAGGGGCTGCTACGTTCGCGCCCAGCCCTTCGACGAGTTCCCCTCCAGCAACCGGCGCTACCTGCCTCCACAGGTCTGCTCCACAATCTTACTGATTTATATCTATATGTAATTCTTTGAATTAAATTCATTTTTACTTAGTTATTATCCCAAATTGATGTCTTTCATTTTAAGTAATCCAACTAATTCTCAATTTTCTTCTTTAAGTCGACTCGCCGTGTCAGTTTTCGCATGGACGAAGAAGAGATTGTCCGCATCAATCCACGCAAAGACGTGCTCATCCGTGGCTATGAGGACTACCGCCACCCTGTCATGTGGAAACCAGAGGCTGACCGTGAGGACCTAGACTTCCCCACTGCTTTTCACAAACTGGACAGTAAGAAGTGCGAGTACCTCTTCCCCGATGGCCCTGGTGGGGACTCCCATTCTGGCCCTGGAATGGGTATAGGAACAGGTATAGGGCTCGGGCTGGGTAAGGACACAGCCATCAAGACTCAGCCATCACCCCTCATGAAGTCCAAAAAGAGCCGACGGCGACGAGAGGACGGCGAGCGTTCACGGTGCATCTACTGTCGGGAGATGTTCAACCACGAAGACAACTGGCGGGGGCAGTGCCAGGATGCCCCCGACCCAATTAAGCAGTGCATCTATAAAGTCAGCTGCATGCTATGTGCCGAGAGCATGCTGTATCACTGCATGTCTGACTCAGAGGGTGACTTCTCAGACCCCTGCTCATGTGACACTTCTGACGAGCAGTTCTGTCTCCGCTGGCTGGCCCTGGTGGCGCTCTCATTTATCGCGCCGTGCATGTGCTGCTACCTGCCTCTGCGCGCGTGCCACCACTGTGGCGAGGCCTGCCACTGTTGTGGGGGCAAGCACAAGGCCGCAGGGTGACCCGACACCGGACACTGGGACACCATCAAAGCTAGCTAACAAAGGAAGTGGATAAAAGCGGAAAATTATAAGCTGGCATCCTTTTTTCATTCCCCTCTCAGATGGGGTGATATGTTGTTGATCCCCACTTTGAGGGCTTTTGGAGATTTCAGTTTGTGTTTGTCACCGACAAGCAGCAGCAGCGGAGGACAATACCATATGCTTTGTGGGCGGGGGGAGGGGGGGCTCTGAGCACCAAGCTAAGCTCAGGAGCTTGAGCTGAGGAGAAGAGGAAGAGGAGAAGTCACGATTAATAGACTTGGAGATGTTACTAGACGCATCTGTACACACAAACACACACCTCTCTTACATTCACACTCATAAGCCAGGCCACAAATATGAGACTTCTAGTACAAGTTATGTGAAACTTTATGAAGGAAAAATTGTCTTTTGTACAGAGATTGACGACTTCATGGCATAAAAAATAAATCAAAACTATTCTGCGCTGAGGAAACTTGCTGTTTGGGTATGCTAAAAGGGATCTGTTTTTGCTTGTTTGTGGATTTGCAGTTAGGTAACAGTGGCCTTTCCTTCATGGCTTAAGCATTCGCTGACAATGTAATTATTAGACAGAGAAAAGTGCACTATTGATGATATTCCCCCTGAGTAAAGGTAATCCTCTGAAATTCTTGTGGTGTATTAACCACCGTGTTATATTGTAATTTTAATGCTTGAGAGTAGTTGCTGTGGTGGTGAATGTACGGCCATTTGATTTCCTTCTTTCCTTTCCATCAAATGTTTTTTCTTTTTAAAGAAAAAAGTAACAGGTTGTTTTTGAAGGTCCACCGCGGCATACCTTTTGCAGTTCCTTTAAAAAAAAAAAAAAGTTAAACTGATTAATCCGCTTTCCTGAGCTGATTTAGACCATTTGATTGCATTCCAAAATAAAGGGATTGATTCCATGATTAGAAGGGGAAAAATGGTAATGACTTACCTAATGTTTACCCCCCCCCCCAGAAAAAAGTTTTATTCCTTCACAATAAAATTTCATTTTAGAACCTCTTGAACCATATAAATAGAAACCAATGCACAACAGTTTCATTTACTTCAGTGGATCTCAGTTTTAGTCCAGTTATTTACTGCTGTAGTGAAATTGCTGGGGTTTTCCCTTTTGTTTTTTTTGTTGTTTTGTTTCTTCATTGTTTTGTTTTTTTCCTGCTCATTTTTATGATTAGTTTTTAATCAAGTGTTGAAATGTTGCTCAACCAGCAAGTTTTGTTTCGGTGAGGTCAAGGGGTTACAGTGCTCCTTGGTTAAAACGACAAGGCACTTAAATTAGACTTTTCTTTTAATGAGAAACCTTCGGATTTTGGAATATGTTTGCTTATAAATTGGACTAAGTTAGCATCCTGTTTGTTAGGGGTGGAAAAAGCCCTCTTTTAAAGCACTGCTATCCAAGCTTTGGTTGCAGCACCCTTTTCAAATTTCCTCGTTTGATCCCATGAATCTTTCTGTTTAAATGCGGTATTACGTTGTTCCTCAAAAGTTAGTCCACTCCTTCCATGAGTGAACGGGTGAATGAATGAATGCATTGTTTTAGGAATGCTGAGCATTTTGACTATTAAAACCATAGATGTTTTGTATGCTTGTGTGCATAGGTGGTTTCATGTTATGTAACGTCACCAGTGACTATGTGA
>JAMQGT020014911.1:0-2500 GCA_024447675.2 Pterophyllum scalare | reverse complement strand
GGTATGTATTATATTAGCTGATTATCATCACTGGTGCATTTAATGGTGTGCAGTGTAAACAACAGCTTCCTTAACTAGTAGAAGAATTTGCATCTATTTTTCTTATCAATGCAATGAAGAGCCCTTCATAGTTCTTACTTTCCTATTACGTACTTCTACTTTTGGAAATAAATACGCCTTAATTACTTACTTTTGTGTGTGTGTGTAATTTTGAGCTGAAGTTGTGCTCTCGTTGTATTGATGTCTTGGAGCGGAACTGAAGTTGCGGAAATTCGCACGTTTTATTCCGGCTCGTTGTCTCGGTCGGACCGCAGTGGAGGAGCGTTGACGCGTTAAAGAAATGAATGGGTTTTAAAGCTGCTCACGGTGACATGGTTTAAGTAGATAAACACGCGTGAAACAGCTCGCGGCTTCACCCATGGAGTGTGACATTTTGGACTCGCTAGAGCAGCTTGGGTAAGGGAGTCACTGTTAGCATAACTGTTTAGCTTCCACATCCTGCAGCGTGTTTTCAGTGCCCGTTTTCAGTCAAAATAAAGCAGCTGTTTAATCCAACTCCTCCGTCTAACTCCTGGATGTTTTTCACTCTTGACTCTGTGTGCTGGTCCGCAGCTATGACGGCCCTCTGCTGGAGGAGAAGACGCTGCTCAGAGCCGCAGAGGGCGGCCTGCTGTCGCCCGAATATGTGGAGCTCTGCAGGTGGCTGTCAGCCAGGTTAAAGCCGCTGTGTGATCTGGAAGAGAGCATCACCTCAGGTCCAGGTGGGCAGAATCCACTCTCACCTGAATCTGACCGGCCAAAACTGTGTGCTCACATCTGTTTTGTTTGCTCTTCCCTCCTTCAGAGGATATGGACAGCCTCCAGCTGGAGATGAGTGGTCTGCTGAAAGAGCTGCACTGTCCCTACGAGGTTTCAGGGATTCTCAAAGGCACTGAGCAAAACACAAAAGATCATCTCAAGTTTCTCTGTATGTACTCTTTCTGCTTAATCAAGTCACCTGTAGTGTTAACTCTGCAGTCAGGAAGAAAATTTGATTTTTGTGTCCGTTTTTCAGTGTTTTTAAGCTCTGAACTTCAGGCGGCTCAGATCGTGAGAAGCAGGCAAATCTCTGACAAACAAGACCAGAGTCCAGTGAACCAGGAGCTCACGGCAATCTGTAAGACACTGAAACTATCGGGGCCAGAGGGACAGGAGGCAGCAGGAGTTTTCTCTCAAGTTCAAAATAAGGTAAGGCTGTTCCAACTGCAATTCAGGGAAAGCACAAAGCACACACACGAGGCTGGATTTGGCCCTGAAAGGATGATAAAAAGGATAAAACCATACATAGCTTTTTATTATTATATTATTATTATTAATTACTTGATGCTAGCAAGACTGTAGTGTAACTGTGCATGATTTGAACACATTTCAGTCAGAAAGGTATATCACAAAGCAGCAGTGCGCTCAACTCCTTTGCAGTAATTGCAAAACAAACAAAAATAAACTAGAAAGAAATGACTCCTTCTACTTCAACACAAGGCAGTAATGTGTAATGTGGTCCTTTATCTTCTCGTAACCCTTTTACAGTTTATTCATTTTCTCCCTGCATTACTCCATTAGCTCTCAATACTGGAGAGATAGCAAGTTGAGAGGAAATCGGCAATGAGATTTCCTAGGTTGTATATTGGCTTAATAAAGACAGTATTTCACTGTGGCTCCTTGTTTTAAACAGGGATTTTTATTTTTTGTCTGATGCTCCAACATCTAGAGTAATTGCTGTACTTTTATGTAACTCACTAGCTCCTCTTTGATATCTAAAGTATGTACTAATAAAGATGGATCCATTAGGGTCTCAGTCACACAGGCCTAGAGACCGGTGGACAACCTTCCTTTGCTAGTGAAAAATGAGTATTCCATCTGCCATATCCTAATATGTGGATCTCTTTTCATTTCAGTATGTACTGTTGACTCATTGCGAGAGAATTCTGCTATTTTAATTAAGCTCATATAAGTTGATCCAGATTTACAAGAAGAAAGTGAAGAAATGCATACGCTTTTTTTTTTTTTTTAAATAGGTTGAAAAGTTACTTAAAACTCTTCCCAGTGCCTCTGTTGGGAACCCAGTGCTGAAGAAATCACTCAGTAGTGAACAGTGGGTATGTATATGACCACCTGAATGTCATAGCTATGCTGTACTGTGTGTATGTATATATGTGTGTGTATATATATATATATATATATATATATATATATATATATATACACACACACAGTGCCTTGTGAAAGTATTCGGCCCCCTTGAACTTTTCAACCTTTTGCCACATTTCAGGCTTCAAACATAAAGATATAAAATTTTAATTTTTTGTGAAGAATCAACAACAAGTGGGACACAATCGTGAAGTGGAATGAAATTTATTGGATGTGTCAAACTTTTTTAACAAATAAAAAACTGAAAAGTGGGGCGTGCAATATTATTCGGCCCCCTTGCGTTAATACTTTGTAGCGCCACCTTTTGCTGCAG
>JAMQGT020014909.1:0-15017 GCA_024447675.2 Pterophyllum scalare | reverse complement strand
TTATGTTATGTTGACCTTCAGTTTCAGTTCCATATATGTCTCATGAAGGTGACCTGAGGCCCGACATCCTTTAGTGGCCCTGTGCTCAATGCCCGGCACATGAGAGCCCAACTGGCATTTGCCATAGAAGACCAGAATTGACACATCCACCGCTATCGCTCAGTTCTTTTCACAAATGAGAGCAGGTTCACCCTGAGCACATGCTCAAAGGAACTCATACCACTGACCGGCCCACATGCTCGCCTGGCCTAAATCCGCATCCGTTGTCTCATTAGGAGCACGCCCCGACGTTGTCAGGCATGTATACATGCACATGGGGGCCATACAAACCACTGAGTACCATTTTTGAGTTGCTGAAATGAAATTTTGGCAAAATGGACCAGCCTGCTGCATTTTTTTTTTCAATTTGAATTTCTGGGTGTCGTTGAATTAAGCCCTCTTTAGGTTGATAATTTTACTACTCTTCTATTTATTACAAGCGGGCACATGTGCATGTACAGTATTTCTCATTATTTTTGCTGTGGATTGTGCAGACTGACAAAGGCTATCCATTCACTTAAACTCCAAGATCCAAAGTGTAATTAAATATCATAGTCAAATGATTTCTGCCATGTAGACTGTTGGGTAAGCCACACAGACATATGAGCAAAGAGAGCAAATGATCTCAATAGAAATGCGTTCAATGAGAAAATAAAACAGGCAGAAAACTTCAGCTCTAATTCCTGAGCTCTTTCTTTCCTTGTATTCTTCCAACATTTATGTGCCGTATGAAGTGATTTCATCCTCACTCTAACTGCATTCTGCGCACCCAGAAACTGAGGTATTAATGCTCTTTAAAAAAAATTAAAAAGCAAGAAAAAAACTTAATTCTCATGACAAGCATTATTCAATTAATTAAAACATTTAAATAGAAGTAAAACTCTTTTTTTTCTTTTCTTCCAAGACTGGCAAGAAACAAGGCCGACTAGAGCTCACAAAAAGCCAAAAACCTCTGTGGTTAATAAATGTAGTATAGCATCTTTCCTCAGATATTTTATTTTGTAAATTGGTTTGTTGTGGATTGCACTGAATTGCTAAACTGAAACAGCCTCATGTTTGTTACCAGGAAATGTTACAACCTGAAAAGGGGATAAATCAATAAAGGTGCTTTCAGCAGCTTCACTGAGAATAATTATATTTAGAAATATTTCACGTCCTCTTCTAGGTGAACTCAAATATAATGGGTAGGAATCTATGAAAATGGCCAGTAAATGTGCGGAAAATAAAACACTTATGTAAAACATCAGTGGACACTGTTCTGTTTATTTCTTTACAACAGTTCCATACCATAAACAAAACTCGCACACATCTGCAACCTCGTAGCAGTTTGTACATACTCTGGCAGCATGGTGCTCTGTGCTAGCCACAAAACAAAGAGCGCTCAGCTCAGCTAGATGTCTAACAAGATGCTAACAATCCAACGTGAAATAAAGCTCCAAACATCCCCAATATTCAGTCTGTTTGTAAACACAGAACAACGACGCATTTAACTTCCCACAGTTCAAGAGCATAAATACTCGTTACATACCTGAAAAGATGATAAATCAATAAAGGTGCTCGGACACCATGCTCCTCTACAGCAGTTTGATTCAGAATGAGGCATTGTGACCACAGCACCACCTTCCAGCAGCTGAAGGCATAATTAATCAATCATACTCATTATTTTTCAGAAAGACTCAACAAATAGATCATAGATTAAATCATGACAGGTTGTATTCTCACAAATTTCTGGATACTTTGATGAACTCTTTTAATTGTTTTGGCCTCTGTTGCATGTTATCGGCTTCAATGAAGCATTTCAACTTATTTATAAACGTGCCACTTTTTTCAAATGAAGGAATTCACTTTGACTATATATATGTCTGTATATATAAATTCCTACTGAACTTTGACTAATAATCGGTGTAATGATCAAATCTATGACAGTGGCAAATATTCAGTATTGAGAGCACACTGTATCATGTGATCA
Organism: Pterophyllum scalare; assembly: GCA_024447675.2. Taxonomy (NCBI): domain Eukaryota; kingdom Metazoa; phylum Chordata; class Actinopteri; order Cichliformes; family Cichlidae; genus Pterophyllum; species Pterophyllum scalare. The sequence continues at coordinate 13,009 of JAMQGT020014909.1, read as the reverse complement.
TAATTACTGATAGTCTGGTGTAATAAGTAGCTTTGTTTAGAATTGTGCAATGCTTGTCTCTTATTGTTTCACACAATGCCATCATCAAGATGGTGTCAGATTGTTTCAAAGCCTCATGACAGCTCCAGCACAATTGCTTCAGATGTTTCAGTGTTTCACAAAACCTCACTTTGCCCATCACTACAGTGTATCACAAAAGTGAGTACACCCCTCATATTTCTGCAGATATTTAAGTATATCTTTTCATGTGACAACACTGACAGAATGACACTTCGACACAATGAAAAGTAGTCTGTGTGCAGCTTATATAACAGTGTAAATTTATTCTTCCCTCAAAATAACTTAATATACAGCCATTAATGTCTAAACCAGCAGCAACAAAAGTGAGTACACCCCTAAGAGACTACACCTGTAAATGACCAAAATGTCATTTCCCCCTCCAAAATGTCATGTGACTAGTTTAGTGTTACTAGGTCTCAGGTGTGCATAATGGTAAAGCAGGGAATCTTTTGGACAGCACAGCAAATATTTAAGAGTGTAATTATTACAACCACTGACAACAATCTAACAAAGAGTAGTGGCTGGAGTTGTTATACACTGTCAGGTTGATGAGTAGATGAATGACAAGTGTGTAGGTTGAAGCACGGGAACTGGAAACTTCACCTATAGTTGAGGCTTGTCTGGGCCTGTCCGAACCCTTCAGGAACAACAACAGGTGAATTAAAAAAATACACAAAAGTAGACAAATCTTCTAGCCAGTCCCATAACATCAGAGATGCAGGCTTTTGAACTGAGCACTGATCTGGATGGTCCCTCTCCTCTTTAGTCTGCAGGATGATCTGTCAATGTTTTCCAAAAATTTATATATTTCTGACCTCATAACAGTTTTTCACTTAGCCTTTTGAATGAGCTTTGGCCCAGAAAAGAGCCCCCGTGAAACTCTGCCTCTATAAGATGCTCTTTTTACACCCAGTCATGTTACTGACCTGTTACCAATTTGAAGGAGCCCTTTTCAGCTAATTAGGCTGAATTAGTTACCAGACGTTCCACCAGATGTGTTTTTAAGTACAACTGTGTTGCTGCCATCAAATTGAAAATGAGCTAATATTTTTCATGAAATGGTAAAATGTCTGTTTAAAGATTTGATGTTTTCTGTGTTCTATTGTGAATAAAATATGGGTGCAAATGTTTGCATTCTGTTTTTGTTTACATTTTACACAGCGTTCCAATCTTTATGAAACTGGGCTTGTACGTTCTAAAAGTCGAGCCCTTTCCTGACCTACCTATTAGAAAATGGCTTCATTGTTACGTTACTGGTCATTGTTATGACACGTCTCCCAAACAAAGTCAGTTCTTTACTACAAATACCATACACCAGACTGTTATTATTAACAGCTTGTCACATACTGACAGCTACAACCCCTCTACCTGCAGAGTCTAGGGAACACAGGGACAGTAACACAACGAACCTGCAGACCAAAACACAAACTGAGCCTCTGGGCATGATGACTGTAGAATCAAACATAATTTATTTGCAATGATCTATTGAAGCTTAACTTAAACAGATCATTGCCACTGGAACAGAGAGAATAAGACAGGAAACAAAGCGATGTCAGGTTCTCCAAGGTCAAAATAATGGTCAAAGGGTCACTGGACATAACACTGACCCCCAGTCAGAAATTCTTGGAGTCATGTTAGGTTAATTTCTAATTACTAAGCTCTTATTTCAGTCTACCACTCTTTACCCTGGGTGAGTGATGTATTGATTGATGTAGTTGTACCCCTTTAGGCTTGCTTGTGAATGTGCGCAGTAGTCTGTTAGTCTGGAATAGAAGATCCATAAGTCTGAAATGTCATATGGCTGCAAACACTGTTGCAGGACTCATGTTAACAATGGAAATGGTGGAAAAGCTTTGAGCAGATGGGGTGGGGTGGGGGTGGGGGGTATTTGGTTTACTACATGGTGCATTTTTGTCAAAGCAAGTATTTTCACCCCAACCATGGTCGTTTCCTAAACAACGGGAGAATGCAAGTGTAAAAATAGCTGTACCAGATGGGCCTCATGTCTTCAGACTAATACTGTGGATTTGGATGATCGACAGTAACAATATCTGTTATCTATACACACACAGCAGAATACACAGGTAATTAGGACAACACTAGCATTTATCCAACACAGTGTTTTCATCCTCAACAGCTTGTCGCACTCCTAAAAGTCTAAGAACCACTGCTATACTGCACAACATCTATTTTTGATCTAGTGTTGGACTGCAGAAAGGCACAAACAATATGTGTGACACATTGTTGAGTGCATGTAGGGAGGGGGGTGTCTATTGGCTGAGGATGAACTAAACCCCCTCCGGCTGCCTGCGCTTGTCTTTGCTCAGCAGTAAAGATGTGACTCAGCGGACAACAGAACATTTGAGGTGAGGTCAGGTAGAGCTTCACAGCCTGACTGCTCAATACAGACACTGTCCTACTGTGTGTGTGTGTGTGTGTGTGTGTGTGTGTGTGTATAGCTTCCACTGAGCTCTGTTTTTTGGTGTAGTATTGAAGTCTGCTGCACACATCATTCTTTCATCTGTTCTTGCTCTGTGCTGAGTCCTCCCTCTGTCCTCTTTGGGTTGTTTACAATGTCAGTGATGTAAGACTTCACAGATACGCAACGCAACTTTTGATCTCTCGGCTGCTAAGTGTATTGTTAGTCATGCCCTCCTCCTCGTCTTCACGGGCTGAGAAAGTTTTCAGAAACAACACTTGTCACTTATCTTTATGTGCACCTTCTCTGTGAGATAATCTGGTGCTGTTAATATGCACTACACAAAGATGCAGCAAACTGAGCTGTGCAGCAGCACACAGCCAGCCCCCCTGTCGCTGCTCAGCCAGCCCTTTCTTCTACTTAAAATAGCACCAGCCTGGAAAATTAACTGCGATGGTGGCTATGATTTTTGAAAAGGGCTTTTGTTTGCCACACAACAGCTTTGTTGTGCTTTTTTAATGAGTTCCAACAGCACTGTGGTTGCCATACCATCTGTGCTGTAGCTACCAGCTCCACCTTAACAGCCACATCATAGGTCTCAACTGTCCACACACAAAGCTAAACTTAATAACACTAATGTTGAGAACAATAGGAAATCCTGTTTGCAGGGTAGAGTAATAGAAAAATAAAATGATTAGCCTTCCTAATCTCCTCTCACAGATCCTTCCAGAGTGGAGGGATGATGAGGACGAGGGAAACACCAAAATACCCTACAACAGGATCTCAGGCTGGAGTCAAGCTTCTATTGGTTTAGCAGTTCAGTAAATGGATATAAAACACATTAAATGAGACTGTTTTCTTTAATAAATCTTTAATTTTTGAGACATTGCATCTCGTTGATTTTATTACACCTGCAGTTACCATGGTAACAGTGGTTGGGATTAAATACTGTAGCAGTTACTTTGTAACAGAAGAGCATCTGTTTACAGCGTACTGTTTTAAAGGAGACATGTCATGCTCATTTCCAGCTCTGCATTTTTACTCCTGGACTCTACGAAAGTGGCTTTGCATGATTCACAGTTCAAAATTATTCTTTTCTACCTTGTACTCCCTCACACACAGATTCAATATCAGTGCGATTTAAGGCCACCCTCCCTTTAGCCAGCTTTATTCTCACCTTCTCCTCTTTTCTTAACTCCTGTGTGTTCCTTATTTTTCTTTCTCTCCCCTGATCTTCAGTTTTATCCATCATACCACGTATTAAGACTATATTCCACATTCAATTGGCTCTGGTTTTGGGAAGTCAGCTTTGCAGGATAGATGCTTTTCTAATGACGAAAGCCCAGAACATTGTTATGACGGGTCGCGTGCAGGTTTCACAAAAGTCAAACTACTACAAAGACAAGGAAACAATTCAGACTGTGAAACAAATCTGGGCCGAGATTCCTACTGAATCCCGAAGATAACCAGCCGGAACAACCTTTAACAGTTAGCCATCTGTCCACCATCAGATCATTAGATTTATGCTTACTATATTTACTTGGTGAGTAAGCTGGGGAAACCAGCATAGTTTATTTGAGATCTGATTTATGAAACTTTCATAATGTGTCCCACTCAAATATACACTCTGCCCCACACTGAATTTGTTGTGCTCTGGTCACCCTGTGCTGCATGACCTCACAATGTTTCTTTCCTAATTTATTTTTCTAATTATGTCTTTTAATATTTTATAGGAGCACTGGGTGATTTGTGGAGGTCTTTATTTAAAATGTCAGTGCTCTTTTGTTTTCAATGCTGCTTCCACAAGGAAAAAAAAATGGCTCTAAAAATATAGTCACATATGTAGAAAATCACCTGTGTATGACACTTTTAATATTTCATGCACTGTAATGTCAGAAGGTTTCACCGGTACCCGTGATATTCCCTCACGCGTTCCATGTGTGTTCTGAAGCAGAAACTTGAATAATATGGTCTCAAACCCCAGAACAACATTCACAACATCCTGAAGTTTGACACGAAACAGAGAGATCCACAACAGGCCGACTACACCCAAGAGACACAAGTATGGAGAAACTGTGTAAAGGGTAAACATGGAGAAGGAAAGCAAATGAGGAAGAAACATTCATGGAACAGAAAGAGGAGGCACGTTAAGGAAGACTTAACATGGTATAGAAGGACTGCTAAATCATGAAAAAGTAAGAGTGACTGGAAACAATAAAGCAAGTGGAAGTTTAAATGTGTGTCTGTTAAACTCAGAAGGAGACGTGTGCATTTCACTGTTTCTTCACGGCAGCCTAATCAGGATTAGCGAGCATGAAGAAATCTAAATGCGCGTGGTCTAAGAGGCGAGTGAGACAGATGGCAGATTTTGGGCAACTTTGAGAAGATTACCTTTCAATTTTCACTTCTCTCTTTGCCATTTGACAAGGCTTCAGAGGCATGAGCCGAGAGAAGGCATCATTTCAAGAAGGCTACACAACAGATGAACGCTATTTCTCTCCTTCGCGCCCATCCAAATAAACCCTCTCCACAGCTGATTGGACAAACGCATGTTTGGCTGGACTGTCAGTGAGATTATTTAACTTAAAAATGCCTGTTTTAATTGAAGTTTTATTTTCCACCCATCCACTCATTTCCCGCTGCTATATCACATCTGGACTGATGGCAGCAAAGTAAAAGTGAGTAACCTAACATCCTTCTCATTAGTCACATGTTCCAGTGGGCCCCTGGGAATGCTTGCTGTGACTGGATTGATCAGGGTCTGCTCACTCTGATGTGCCTGGACTATCTCCACATTCTGTAGTGTCACAGCTGGCTCCGTGCAGTGCTAACAGTAGTTTTAGTCTGGGAAGAAGGCTAATGAAAGTCGTACTGTAAAAGGAATTAATTTTGACATGTTAATCTTTATCATGGAATCAATCATACAGAAAAAAGAGAAAATTTGATGTTTAGTTTCATATTCTCCTCCTTGAGCAAGTTGTTTACAACTTGCAATTAATGCAAGTTAACATCATGATCATTGCAGAAAGAGCAGGTTAATCCACACCTCAGCCTCTCCACTTTGTTTACTGCACGTATTTCCCATGTGTGTTTTGTTGCTATCTCAGCAGCCACACAGGAAACGCAAGCAGGATTTATGGATAAGTTGACATTTTATTATGCTTATCATGGGCAATGAAAATAAGCGCTATTGTAGGAAGGACACACAAAAGTCTGCACACAAATTAAATTAAACTCCCCCCCCCGTATATCAGGAGCTGCAAAATTTATTAAAATGATTAGTATAGCACACATACAAAAGGACACACATACACGTAACACACAAATGTTTACTGATGCGTTGAAGTTATTCTGCTTATCAGCAGTTATGAAAGCTAGAGCTATAAATAAGGGACATATTCCCCACAAATGCATGCATTAACATAAATATGTGCATATCTAAAATATGTATTTGAATTCAGTAAAGCAGGAGGGCGCACAGAGACACACTTCTACACACAGAAACCTCCGAGCAGGGTGAGGAGGCTAATGTGGAGCTCTTGATTGTGCTGCATGAAATTAATAACCTGAGGTTTATTAATCTCTGCATTGTCACAGAGCTTGAGGTGAAGGTTTTTTTTTTTTCTTTTTTAGTGCAGAAAAGTGTGTGTGCATGTGTGTGTGTGTGTGGGGGGGTCTAGTTTAACTTATAGCCTGCATTGTTGTGAAATTGTTATTAAAACAAATGTATAATCATACCACATCTCAAAAAATTGCTTTGCATCAGTATTTTAAAAGTAACAATACTGTGTACTTTGCTAAAAAAAATCCGGAGGTGAAGGGCCCCCGTGGGCTCCAGGGCCCAGGTTATTTACAGACTGTATATATTTTATTTCAGTTAAACAGCAAACACAAGACTCAATAATCCCTGTGGGCTCATCTGGAGAAATGTGGCCCTTCTAGAACAACAAAAGGCGTTTTACAGGCAAATCGAATATTATTCTTCAGTACTCCAGTGTCAGTGGATGGTGTTACAGTTGCAGCGTAACATCTCTTCTTCCTGCGGTTAGTAAGTGCAGTCTTGAGTTTGAGACAGAGGGGTCATCTTCTGAGCTCTTCCTCTTGCTGCTAGGACATTGAACGCAAAGAGGCTGTTGCTCCTCGTCACAGATATCATCACACTCCCCTTTGATCTCATAATCACGTCTTCAGTTCAAGTAGAAGTTTCTAAATAAAAATCTACCTTTCCAAATGCGCAAAATGTTACTGCATTAAAGTCTACCAACGCAGACCACCGAGTTTCTAAATAAAAGCGCATAAACTCCCACTCCCACTGGACTTGAGCTCAGTAAAAGATTTCAGTGATTCAACGACTGAGTGACTGAGTACCCAGCACGAGGCCTGAAGGACTCGCAAGACTTATAGAGGCTCTTTGTTTTGATTTTAAAAAACATAACAGTAGTAACTGCTGAGTGGGTGAATACTTAAACTCAGGTTCATTAGTGGGCTGTGACATAATTCTTAGCACACCTTTGCCCACCAAAACAATGCCTTTGAAATTAGGCAATTTCACACTGTCGCTCCATTTTCACAGGTTAAAAAGTAGTCGGACAAACACCTGTTAAACAGTTTAATGGCTTCATTATTTCACCACAAATTTAAGGAGATCAAACAATGGCTGTGATACAATGTGTGTAATGAAGGTCTTCTTCAATACACAAAACAATATATGTTTGTACATGGGTAATTTCTCCAACACAAGTACATGCTGAATACACTGATAAGGAGATTTATCATATTTTATTGATTGGGGTTTGTATATTCCAAAACTCATTCATATACTGAAGGTGAAACTCTCACGCAAAGGATCCATGCATCCTCGACTATCCTCCTGCAGCTTCCTCTGTCTTTAAAACCTTTAAAGCCTTTGTGTGTTTTCCCCAGAAGGTGAGAAAAAACTTTCAATAAAAGTATTCCTATTTTAGAGTACGCATCTAAGTTTAAAGGGTTTAATCTAGAACTCGTCGATTCACTAGTTGTTAAGATTACACAACATAATGGCATGACTTTTGTTTGAGTTAGCGAGAGTCCATGAAGGGCTGCCAGGTAACATCAGGGGCTGCTGCTGAAACCACAGAGCGCCTGTGATCAGCACTGCTTTGGTTTGTTCTGTGTAACCTTCAATGTTGGGGAAGAAACCAGGTGGATGTTCTTCACCTCATCTCTGCCTCAAGCCTCTTGCTTTAATCCGGCTGCTTCTGGCCATTCTAACAGTGTGGAAGTTATGGATGGTGCACAGAGCACTGCAAAAACAGCTAAATAGCTATCTAAATGAATATCCATTTCGATAAAGGCAGAAGCCGAAGAGTCGCTTTCTGTAATAACACTTATGTCGCGTACATTGATTTACCGGTGACAGTGACCCTTTCACATTTTCTCGTCCAAAATTATTATATGAAATGAATATGAGAAAACTGTGAAAAGTTTGGCCTTATATAATGCTATAAATGCTATTTCAGTAATTTGAACACTATTTCTATTAATAACATTATTGCTAGCATTAACATTAAGAGTCCTTTTTCTGTTGTTCTGGTGATAATCACAGTCAGCGACATGTTTTTTAGATTGCATGAATGTACAAGTACACATCTGTGTTTCAAGGGGAACTTTTTCTGACTTGCCACAAATGAAAGAGGACTACAGTAAAGACAAATCATGACAGTTTGAGCTTTTTCAGCACGTGTGAACTTGCTGCCTAATATATGTAAGAAATATGCACAGGATGGTGTCCACTGTCCAGTTTCAAATGAAAAACCTGCCAGTAACAGGAGGATTAAAGCCTGTGAGACACATTTTGGCTTTTACTGAGAATAATTTGCAGTAAGTGTAGAGTTTTATTTATGACAGTTTAAGTTAAAAGGTAAAAAAAAAGTAAGAATAAAATTGTTGTTTAGTTTTACACTTCAGAAGAAAAATCAAATCTAAGCAGAACCAACTCTGGTGTGATTAAATGTGCGTGTTTTTTTTTCTTCCCGTTCCAAGAAACTCCTGATGCAGCAATGTGCATCACAGCTGGAGAGTTTGGAATAACTGCTGCTGTACATTACTGGGCCGTCCCAGTGCTGTCAGGCTGAATTCTGGTTCCTGCGTGCTTCTCTAAACCCTGCTGTGGTTAAAAGCCAGCTCTCTGAGTCTGTAAAGCAGAGGGGATGAAATGGTCTGTGATGAGTCTAAAAGCTCCCACGAGGCTTCCTCCTTACTAAAGTCCCCCCCAATGTTACTTATTATTGTCAGGCTCAATAATTAAACTCTGCACTGCACTGCTGCCACTACAGGCCTGTAATGTTTGTGTGTATTTTTAAATAATTTGTCAAAAATTAGCATCCCAGGATTTTTTTTTGCTGCTTCTTTGCATTTAGTATATGCAAATGAGCATCCTACCCTTAGATAAACATTCTTTCTAATATCTTAGCACATAAAGCCGTGAACCTTTTTCTAGACTGATACACTGATGATTATCCTGCTGACACCATGTGATGCACAAATGAATAAATTCATGCTTCAGTGCAAGCATGTCTCCTAAAAGTTGTGCTTCCATGTAACTAAGCTAGCAGTACTCTGGAGGTCCTTTAAGATGATGTCAAGAAACATGCATGAGTTCACATTCAGTGAAAAATGTGTGTTAGCAGTTGAGCTGAATGCTGGGGTTTGAACCACGAGGCACCTTTATTTTAAAACTTTCCTTTTACTGTCATATTAGAGGTTTCCCTTCTGTTGCTGTTTGGATGGATTTAGAAACAGGATTAAGAAAAGGTTCAGTTTGGGTTATAATAGACCCTTTCAGTTTCCTGAATAGGAGAGAACAGTAATGAAAATGGGAAAGATATTTGCCATACAATAGCATAGCTAGCAGGTCGTGCAGTAAGAAACGACTCTGGGTTCCACAGTTTTCATGTCAGCTTTTGTGCACTACGGCATAAACTATGCTTGCTTTAGCATCTCCTGACAGCCCACAAGGGAAAATAAATGGTCATTATACGCGTAATTTTGTCAGTTGCAGCTGACCAGGTGGAACCAACTGGTGTTTTCTGGAAGGGTATTTTAAAAAACCCAAAGTGAAACCTTTCAGACAGAGGTTAGGAAAGGTTGGATTATTAGATTAGGATGTAAACTAGTACACCCCCCAAATAAAATTATGATTCTGTAAATTAACATAATACAGCCTTTTTAAATATAACAGGTGCTGGTGGCATCGTAGGTAAGCACGTCATCTCGCCACTTTTCTGTTTCCCTAGCCTGAATTTTTATCAGTAAAAGCAGCAATTTGCTCAATTTCAGTTACTACAGCCATCCATCCACCCATACATCCATTTTCTACCGCTTATCTGGGTCCGCGTCGCAGGAACAGTGGTGTATTCCCATGGCGGCCGGGAATGTGGTCTTGAGTTTTTGTCAGGCCAGCCACTGTTAACATATTCCTCCGTCAGGCACACATACAGTTTCTGTCTCATTTATATATGCAGGGGGAACTGTGCAGTTCATTGGTCATTATGGTTAAATTAGGCCTGACAGTTTGATTCAGTACCCAACATGAGGCCTGAAGGGGTTGATTTTGCTGTAATGACCTACTGTCTGGACATTAGCTGCTTTATTACACTGCTGTTTACAAAGACATTAATCATTTATACAAGCTTAAGTAACGTACACGTTTCTCCCCAAAACATCTGTGCGAACAAAGGAGCACTATGGTTTTGCTAAAAGGCACTTCTGAGTTCATTTAGATCACGCACAGCTGAACTGATTCAGCTGACTACACAAAGTCTGCACTGACCAGTGGAGCCCAGCTGCAGGCACCTGATGGTTTTTTTCACCACTCTCTGAAAAGAAATTAAAGATGTGTTTTCTTTATCATGTTGCGCATTGTTTTCCGTGAACAGGATTGGCATTGGAATGTTTATTTTGGTTTGCACATTAATACTCTGAACATAAGGAGGTTTGATTATCCACTTTGACTTGCAGAGCAAATGCAGAGAAGAATGTCCTGTGTATGTACAATGACTTACCTCTGCCAGTACAAATGAGAGGACTTCACATTGAGGGTCATATTTTCACAGACTAGTGATTCAGAACATTGCTCCATGAAGTCAGTGATATTTAGCAAATGTTAACTTACTGTTGCCTTCACTTTCCTGCCAACTGCCATGCTCTGCACAACAAAAAACAGTCCCACTTCACAAATACGCAGTTTATATTTGTGCTTGTCCGTTTAGACATCTTTTATGCTGTATATGAAATAAACTCCCCTGTAACTGATCATCTACATAAAGTTATCTAAAATCTATTTGTGCATTTTTCTGCATTTCAAGTCTGCTGATAATAACATTCAACATGTTTACACAGACGAACGTATTTCACAGTTCGGAGAGTTTAGGCTTTCTGGCAATAACACACTCATGTAAAGAAAAAACACTGCGTGCAAGGTGCACCTGAGAAAGAAGCAGTGGAAACATGCATGAACCAGCAAGAACGGTGGGGAAGGGGGGGGGGTCACCTGAGACAGCTGTGGCAGAGCAGGGAAGCAAACATGCACCCAGATGCTCTCCCATGCTCGTGCCATCTGCTGGAACAGCAAGGTTGGTCTGTGTCACCTTGTATCTCATCACCTACAAAAATCAAGCAAAGGTGGTGAGCTGTGATTGGTTTAACATATAATGTTAAGTATCTTTGTTACGTTGGGCTGAGAATGATTCCTGTTTATTGCAGCTTGTATTTCCCATTAATGACATCCTACATACACTTTCCATTTTTGTTGTAGACGTTTAAGTAAATGGAAAAGTCCTTCCTCTGAGAACATCGGCATTAAGCTGAGGGTTAGGGTCCTGACTTGGCATTGGCTCTCTCTGTCATGCCAGAAGGCTTAACCAAAGGGTGGACCCAAATGCAGACTCGGCAGCGGAGCGTTTGAAATACACTTGACACTTTATTAAACACACATAATAATCACTAAATGGCTAGAATGCTTTCTACAGGGGCGAGAAGAGTGCTGGCACCACTTAGGCAGATCACAGGACGATGTACAACAGGTGAGTATGAATCTAAACAGATGGAAGAAGTAGTTAGTGGACGCTATAGGGATTGATAGGACTCAATTATAGCACGGAAGTGGGGGAGAGGAGACTGGAATGGCTTACTCGGGATACAGCAATGCAGTCCTGGGGAGGGGGTGGCGTGTGTGCTGTAGTTCCGGCTCCGAAGTGTCCAGGAGAGCAGGCAGGCTGGGGGCTGGGTAATCCACAAGTAGAATATTCAAACCTGGAGCGGCAGAGCAAGAAGGTTCGAGTGACTGAAAAGCAAAAATAGCGCACAAAACTCGAAAACATTACTCAGATCCAAAATTCCACAGTTAACTTGAGAAGGCTGGAGGCTAGTCAGTGTTGCCAACTTAGCAACTTTGTTTGCTAGCGAGTTTTCCCGGTGACGTCGCGGTGACTTTTTTGCTAACCAGAAATCCTCCGCTATCGCTGTGTTTTGTCTACATACAGCCTTCATACTGCGTCCGTTTAGATGCTTTGGCATCACCCGGATGACCCCAAGAGTACCTGGCTGTTGGCATGTACTGTAAGTCACGTGACCTTAATAGCGTAAGTGGGTCTTTGTGTCACGATGCTGCCGGTGGATACGACGCCGCATAGAGCGGGTGGGCCCGTTGTTGTGATACATCGGTGCTTATGTCTATGGATTTACTGAGCTACCTGAAGGAGCTCAGTAATCCACAGACATATGCACCGACGTATCACAGCAACAAACTCACCCGCTCAATGCAGAGTCTATCACAGGCACACGAAAAGGATCCAGTTCCGCTATTAAGGTCACGTGACTTACGGTACAAACCAAATTCCACTATGGAGTTGCAATATGGCGGCGCCCTCTTGCCTGCAGCCTGGTACTCTTGGGGGTTCAGGTGATGCCAAAGAACGAACGAACGCAGTATGAAGGCTGTACTGTATGTACACAAAACACGGTGACAGCGGAGGATTTCAGGTTTCCGAAACTGTCCAAAAGTCACAGAAGTCACCGGAAAAAGTCGCTAAATTTGTCCCTCGTCACTTTTTGGAAAAAAGTAGCCAGGTGGGGGGGGGAGGTCTGAAAAGCAGCTAAATCTAGCAACAAAGTTGCTAAATTGGCAACACTGCTGTGCTGTCGCTTCCTGCATGATTTACAGGTGAAGCGGTGAGGGAGAGAGGCGGGACAGTGTGAAAATGTGCAGAGACAAACTGGGAAAAGAGAAAGTAAGATTGTAACGTGACATAGACTACAGGTGCTAGTCATAAAATTAGAATATCATGAAAAAGTTGATTTATTTCAGTAATTCAATTCAAAAAGTGAAACTTGTATATTATATTCATTCATTACACACAGACTGATATATTTCAAATGTTTATTTCTTTTAATTTTGATGATTATAATTGACAACTATTGAAAACCCTCAGAAAATTAGAATATTACTTAACACCAATACAAAAAAAGGATTTTTAGAAATGTTGGCCAACT